>ASPP01006699.1:0-13924 GCA_000512085.1 Reticulomyxa filosa
ATATATAGTACACACACACACATACTTTTTCATGGCAGCCATCCACAGAAATCCGGTTGTGATACCCACCAATGCTAAGACGACAATGATAAAGATGGTGTTGCTTTCGCCAGTGACGTTGATCGAGTCTTCAGAACTTCCGTACAAATGAATTAGCCCATAAAACATCAATGCCATTGCCACTAACCACAAAGCCAATGCCAACACGTCACGGCATTTTCGATCCTTAAAGTTCATTCGATTCCCAAACTCACCTGATCCACAATTAAAATCGCTCTCACCTTCTTTGGGATAACCACCTTCTTGATACTTTTTTTTTTTTTTGAACAGGCACACAACCACTCATGTTGTCCTTTACCATTCCACTTTGTATCAATTCATATGTATTCCACACAACACACAAACATTCGTAGGCTGTTCATTGTTTTGAGCATACGCCGGCTGCACATATGTTGGCTGCGCATATGTCGTTGGTTGAGCGTAGGTAGACTGTGGATATTGCTGATAGTGATAATCAGAATCCTCACTGTATGGTGGCGCGGTTGGGGCCTGATCAGGATATGTTTGCATCTCTTTTGTTGTTATATTGGTTCTTTCGAAAAGCAAATATATCAGTTATAAGCACAGTGGCTCCAAATTATTTTCTCTACCCTTCGCTTCTTTTTTCAGACACACAAACTTATAACGAGAAAATCTGAAACAAAAAAGAATCTAATTACAAAGAATCAGAAAAATTTTGAAATATCACAACAATATTAATGTAAGATAGTTACTTCAGTTTATCGCTATCAATATTTTCTAATGTTTATCCATACGTGATCATAAAGCGTATTGCTTTTAAAAAATTAATCCAAAATACTTTATTCAAATTTTGTTTTATTTTCTTTACAGTTTTTCTTGTGCGTTTACTGACACGTTCAAAATTTTAAAAAAGGCCCAAAAACTTCAAATAACTCAGTCAAGAAAAGATGATTAAAAAAGTATTGTTATCAGCACTACTTTTGTTAGTACGTTGTGTGTATTGAAGTGAAGATGTGCAAGTTGATCTTAGTGGGAATCACTAGCTTGTTAGTAACTGTTGTATGTAAGCTGTAACATCTAATGTTCCATTTGACGTTTGTAACATAATCTTTATATGTTTTACAATTATATTAATCTTGACATTGTGGTTGTTTGCACAGATATATGCTGGGATCTTGGATGATCCTTATTACAAAAAGAAGATATTATGACGGAAGCACCGAAAAGAGAAGAAAAGTGGCTTTAAAAAAAAGGATTGAACTAGTAATTTAATTGATTTTATAAAGTATTGATACACACTCTTTAATATATCTTAATTGCTATTTGTGATTTAAAAATGACAACATGTTTTAAGTTTAATTTTTTCATCTTTTTTTTTACATAAAATATAATCAAATGAAACAACATGAAACAAAAGATAAATCGATTATTGAGATAAAATTCCAAATTAAGTCATGATTTGCATTTGACGATGCCAACCTGACATCCTGATTATAGCGATTAGCAATGTCCAACGCAATGTCTATCTGACTATTACCACAGTAATTTCATTCGCACTTAGCTTTGTTCTTTTTCTTGAGTTAGTATATCTATCTATTTAATATATATAATTTATTGTGTTATGACTGTTGACCAGGTGCGTATACCTATAATGGTAAACGTATGCAGTCGCTTTGCCATTTACAGTGTAAAACATGTTAAACAGTTTGTCCGACATATAAATAAATCAACATTATCAAACAAATCAAAAAAAGGTTTGCACCGGTAGGTGTGTTTCAAGAAATCTGTTTACAATATTACGATTATGCAGTAACCATTGATGCTTTTTTGATTATTAGTCTACTCATTCGAAAGTCTAGTTATTTCACAAACACTTCAGCAGCTATTCTTGCTTGAAGAATATCACCAAAACATAATTCGAGTCTGGTGACGGTGTGCGTTTATCAAAGAATCTATTTTTATAATTTGGTTGATCGAGTATGTGAGTTTTCTTGTTATATCGTATATATATTATTATTATCATTATCACTATTGGATTCAACATATAAACATATTATATAATATCTTGTTCTTTGGCAGATAGTACTGTATGATGATATGTGAATGCACTGTCTGTTTTTTTGTCTTGTTGATATTTTTGATAATTGGAACTGATTTTCAAATGAATTGCATTTTTTGTTGTGCGATTTTGTAATATATGAACTGATATCTAGATATATTATGTGTTTTTTGCTTGTTTATCTATTTTGCATTAAGAGAATGAATACGTACTATATACATATATGCATATGAATATATATATGTAAAATTATATGTTTTTAGTATATATGTGGGATTGCGCAGATTATTGGGTGGGTCATAGTCTTCGGCAAAAGGACTTGGGATAATGTCTGCATACTTCAGTAATAGATCTTAATTTGTGCAGAACAATGGCAATTATCGTACGACAAACACATCTGGAGATGAACATATCGTCAATTGTAATTTGGCAATATTTTAAACAACATCACTTCGTTGGACAGCACAAGTCATAACGTTGCATCATCACCTTCAAATGGCGACGAAACTGAACAATTCTTGCAGTAATAATCAGTAAAATACTTTCTATTGGATGTCTGTCCGTTCGTTATTTTTATTTATTAGTTGCTGGAATGTGCGTTTGTAGCGACTACGCTTTATGAGTTAGTTTAGTTGCAATTATAGTCTTTTTTATTCCAAGTTGATTAATTGAGTTGGACTATGCTCTTGTTGCTAGTTTTGTGCATATGTTGCATATGTTGATGTAATGTAAAATATTATTATTATTTTGTGTTTGTTTATTTTAAAAAAAATTAGATGACAACATCATCCTGATATTTATCAAAAATAAAAATAGAATATCAATGCTTATAACACAATGATAATACATAACAATATATCAATTACGAAAGTTGCAACATGGTCCAAATTTATTGGCAAACTATCGATATTTGGCCTTGTCCTTCTTGGTCTGTCATTGATTGGACAGATCTGTACAAATTGTTTCAATATTATGATAAGTGTCGCCATCATCAATATTGTTATTATTCCTGGCTCAATCGCTACTTTTGTCATTGTCTTTCGCTTTGCTTGCGATTTGGAAACGCGATAGTTACCGACGTTGGACGCAAACGAAGTCACAGATTCTTGTCAGTTATAATAACAATTAGTCATAAATGACAATGTAAATCAAATAGTTATATATACATATATAAATGTATGTGTATGTAAATGCATATATAAAACTGATTATATTTGAATATGGAACAGTAAAATAAATGAAAAGTTGTTTTGCGATGCAGTGAGATCATCCAATCAGCATTTTGGCTTTCCTCTTTGACAAAGGCGCAAAAGGGTTTCCAAAAGATATCTTTGAATTCGGGTTTTGTTGGGTTATCACATCGATGCATTGGATGCAGTTTCGATTTTACCAATTCGTTGTCTTTTATACCAACTAACCTTTTTTTAATCGTTTGTTGGTGTTTGATTAGTCCAATGAAAAAGAAATACAAATACACAACATGAACAATTTTTGTGTATTATCATTTTTTAGCATTGTGTGCGAGGTCGGAAAGACGTAGTTTTGCGTTGTCAAGTAAAACTTTACATTTGGAGTAGAAGAGCTTTTTGCGGACAATTACATAGTCACCAATTTCCTTCAAATACGTGACAACGATTTTTGCGATCATTTCATCTTCATTTGAGTTATAAGAAAAAATTAATTTTTGTATGTCCCCTACTTTGGACGAACTTTTTCTTACCGTTAAATTCCATTTTTTTAACAAGTAGATTTATGTAAAAAAAGGAGGAACCAGAAAAGTACAAGAGTCATGTATTGTTCTAGCTGAACATTTTATTTTTTTTAAGATCGAAAAATAGTTTGCAAACTGGACACCTTTTTACAACATTTATCAACGAAAAGAATCTTTTGTTTGTGAAAACTGAGTTCCATATATTTGAGGTGAAATTTTCATTACTTGTATTGCTGTGTCTTTTCTGTGAAAATTGAAATGAGGAACTAGTGCTAAATTTTTGTATTTGTTGAATGTCGTGTTGTCTTTTAAGGCGTATTCTTTTCCACTTCCGTCTTCAGTCACCTGTTTCCATTTCAGTTCTTTTTTGTCCATATCCAGATACATATCTAAGGTGTATTCTTTTATGTTCCACCACTCCAACTGTGTGCTTGAATCTTGTGTCTGTTTGGAATCATTCCACTCTGCAGGGGTGCATCCATCAATTCCCCACACTTTTTTTTTTTTTTTTTTTTTTTTTTTTCCCAAACAAAACAATTTTTGTTTGTTTGTTTGTATTTGCCTGTTGGCAATGTTGCATATTTGTTTGGCAAGACTGAACATTCATTTTCGTCATATGACTCATTTGCAAACGACTTGTTGTTGTTCCCAAGGCCGACCATAACGAATCCAATGAAGCTACCACTATTGCTCATCTATTTTCAAGTTGTAATGTATGTGTGTGTGTGTATGTGATATGGTTATTTGCAGAAGTAAAGTCGTTGTGCAAGCAAAACAGAAGATAACTTTGACACGCCAGCAAGCCACACCACTGTTCACCCCATTCGACTTTGGCAAAGAAATGCTGACATTTCCACCTGATTTTTTTCGAATCAAAGTGTTGTCATTTTCCAATACGACATCTTTTTCACTTGAAATGCGATCACGGCCAAAGGATAACAAAGCAGGTGAGGTACCTAAAAATATGTATATGTGTATATGTGTGTATAATATAAATGTGTATTATATGTATAAAATTAATACAATGATAAAGTTAAACCTGTTTTGCACGTGATTACGTTGGAATATTTAGAAAAGCAATCAACAAAAATGGAATGTTGTGCTTTGATTCGAAAGTGATAAGTGGTATTGGGACGCAATTGTGAAATGGAATGCTCCCATTTGAGTTTATTTTTTGCGACTTGGATTTCATTCCATTTTTCTTCTTTCTCTTCGTCCGCCGATTGATACTCAATCACAAATGCATCGCCAGTGATCACTACTGATGTTTGTCCTTTCTCGTCTTTGCGCTCTTGTGTTTGCCACGCTAATGTGACGCTATCATGCGTTTGCGCTTTCAGTGACAATGCCACATCGTCAATCATTTTGTCACCTGTTATACTTCCATATTGTTTGAGCAATCCTTCCAGTCCTTTGATGTTTTCAAAGTCCACTCCTGCATCTTCGTTTATTGAGTCCAGTGCTATGTACTGTGCTATCCGAGCATTGGCTTCGTTTATTATCTCTTCTTGTCGTTTTATTGGTGCTAATGCCTTGTTATTCCATAATTCTTCGATTTTTTGTCGATTTACTTTTTTTTTTTTTTTTTTTTTTTTTTTGTTTGTTTGTCACTATTTTAAATTTTTTTTTTTGGATACACAAAACTTCTTGGAGGTCTTTGTGACAATATTCCAAATGATCCAGGTATTTTTGACAATATTTGCTTTGCTTCATTGTTACTGCTGTCACATTTTCAAGCAACTCTTTTCTTCTTTCATTCGCTTTTTCTATTATCTCATCCATTTTTTTGTTTATCGCGTTCTTCGATTTTTCGCTTCTTTCTTTGGCACCTGCTAACCATTCTTTCGTCTTTAAACTCCTTTCTTTTATTTCTTTTATTTTCGCTTCCAATTCTTTTGCCTTTTCTTTTTCTTCGACGGATATCATCGCTTCTTTGAGTTTTAAGATTTACTTAACAATGCAAACGGGTCAACAAAAACAACAAAAAATCTTCTAAAATATTGAAAAACAAAACAATGTGATATGCTGCGTTGTTTGTGTACAAGACAATGTATCTCAATTAGATTGAAATCGAATACAAAATGTAGAAGAAAAAATAAAAAAGCTGCAATTGAGATTTTTTAATATTATTGAAGCATTTCAACTATTATGCTAGTGCATTTTTTAAAAAAAATGAAGAGGAATGTGGGTAAAAACACGAGAGAGTAGCAATGAATTGTTCCAGCACATAGACTGTCAAAAGAAACCCAAAAAAAATGCACAAGAAAAGAGCCTGTTCTATTTTCTGTCAATTCAAACAGGATAAGCAATGGGAGGATATAAGAATTGCATGGGTATCCAAAACCTGGCCCCCCAACTCGCTTCGTTATGTTGTCCGGTTGGGTCGAAATAGTATTTCAAAGTTTGATTCAAGACGTATCCCAAGGCGACCAAATGATCGCGAACGGCAATAGCACCGACAATTTGCTGTTGATAAGGTTCAAGCGCACCAACATCAAGGTAAATATAATTGGGCCGAATGGAATACGTTTGATACAAAATGGTCGTATTGAAACCAAAGTTGTTCCACCAAAAGCTGCTGGACATGCACCCAAGCTTGTTAAATGTATCTGCGCGAGTCCAGCCGCAATAGCACGAGACCAGGCCACCTAAGCTACTGCCGATCATCCCAAAGGTCTTCAAACTGGTCGGAATGCGTCCAGGGTAGCGATCATCACGAATTGTTGGGATTGCTGTTTGTTCAATAAAATCCAAGTAATAATCTGCGCCACCACCGTCGCCTATCCAAGCATCAAAATCGTAGCTTCGCCATTTTTGCAATCACATCAAAAAAAAAAAAAAAAAATTTAGTAAAAAAAAAACTTAAAATTTTTTTTTAAAAAAAAAAGGGGATACTTCATACTCGTATTCATAAGTTCTAGCTGGAGTGTTATCAATACCAATGACAATGACCTCCTCCATGTTCCCCTCCACCACTTGTTGGTTGATGGTATCTTGGACGTCCCAAGCTACGCCTGCAAAGCTCGTCGAGGCATTAAACAGGTTCTGTCCATCGTGCATCACCAACACGTTCGTGTATTGCTTCAGTGTGTTTTCGTAGAAGCTCGGCGGCAGGTACACTACTAAGTCACGATAGTTGTTCAGCTGCGGTGAATACACGTTGCGCGTGTACTCGTAGTCCCCGCTGTACGTGTAAAACCATGGATATGTTGTCAAGTTCACGCTGCTTGGACTGTTACTGTCGAACGAATACATCGAATTTGCGCCCTTAATTTTTTTATCCTTTTTTTTGCACCCTTTTTTTTTTTTTTTGAGGATGTTCCCTTCCCCTTTTTTTAAGGATTTTGCTCCTGTTTTTGTTTTTTTTTTTGGACGTAACAATTTGCCATGTTTTATCGTCAACTAGACATTTGAAAGAAAATACTCCACTCTTCGTTCCAGACAAAGTTATTGTAAACACATCGTCGACTGGGTTTGCCATCGACTTCCCAGAGTTCCAGTTCAAACCGAACGAGTCTCCTCGGATATACATTGTATGTTTGTTCATTTTCGACTGCGGATAGAGGCATTGATTGTAACAACGAAACCCGTTGCCTTGTGGACATGTCCCAACAAAAGCAGAATTAGGGTAAACAGCATTTGCGCGATCATCTTTTTTTTGAGAACTTTTCAAAATGCGACGTCGCTAAAGAACTGTTTATTTATTGCACGTTTTATCGTGCAACTTATATCTTAAAATTTACCGTTGTTCCATCTTAAATGTTTTGACTATAATACTCACAAATGCTTTATTGTTTTTTGTAGCTGTAGGACTTTTGTCATAGCGTTTAAACGTAATAATTGAATTTAAATTTATCAAAGAGCAGCAATCCAAAAGCTACTGGAGAAAACAAAAACTTTATTCGATATACTGCTCAGCCTAAATTATTTTGTTTTGGGAGCAGTTGCATTTTTTTTAGAAAAAGAGATGTCTTTTCATTTCTGAATAATGTCAGTGGTCGGTCTAGAATCGGAACCAGATCTTACCAAAATTGCGAATATCCCAAAAACAAGCAAAAATAATTTGTTATCAGCGCTTCGTCCGGTAAAATACTGTAGTGTTTTTGCAAAGCCTCGTTTTGAGAATGTAAATAACAATAGCCAAACACGTACACACACAAAATGCAGGGTGAATCACATTGGGAAAATGCATGTCTTGTGACGATTAACAATATATGCCGAATATATGATAAAAGACGACTAACATGTATTGAATACTTCAAAGCAAAGTTTGACGAGAGATGGAATCGAAATAAAAAACAAACACAAAAAAAAAAAGAGAAGAATTGGAAAGCAAGTAACGAGGAGAATAGGAAAGAGGGAATACAAAGAAAAGATGGAGTCAATGGAAGTTGTTGGATGGCGTCATGTGATGTTGGAAATATAAGCAAGCAAGTAACACACGAGTCATTGGAACTGCTAATTGAAACGATAACCAAAGAAACGGAGTCTATTCCCGTGGACATGTCTGCCAATCAATTGGTCGACTTTTTGCTTTGCGCCGAGTTTTTTGCAGTGTCTCTATCTGAGGAGTGTTTATATCAATACTTGTGTCGATCTAAAAAATGCATATCCAAACGTGAGTTTGCCCAAATCAAAGTGGACTCCAAAGCTCATTTGAGCGACGTATATGTCACCAAATTGCACAATGCTATCGACAAGTTCCAAATCAATGTCATCGACTTCAAACCGGATTTACTCAAACACGTGGCGAAAGCAATCACTGACGGCAAACTCACGACCATTGAAGACCAGGTATCTAATATTTATATCGTTACCCTCTCTCTCTTTTGTTCATTTGCTAAGTGACATATCAATATACGTACATGGATATGTACACATATACACGTATATGTACGCATATGTTTTTTTGTTTGGTTTGAAAAATGCTGTTTGATAAGGAGGAAGAGAAAGAAAAGAAAGAAGAAACAGAAACACCTGTGAACTCACATATGAATCAAATATATCAAGAGTTGTTATTGCAATTGGAAAAGTTCAACAATAGTAATAATAATAACAATAATAATAATAATAATAATAATAATAATAACAATAACAATAATAATAATATTGCAATTGTCAATAACCAAGCAATACATAACGATGTGTACGAGTATTGGCATGTCATTCGTGAGTGTTCGACTCTGTGGCAGAACAAAGAGTGGTGGGAAAAAACGTTTACGTATTTGAAAAAGCATCACAATTTCAATTTGATTTTGGATATTTTCACGTTTGCTAGCTTTCATTCGAAAGCTCATTTGACGTTACAGCATCTTCACAAAAAACTTTGGAGTGACCATGACGGAGGCAGTAGTCGTGAAAACAATACCATTTCTGCTGTCGATTGGTTTTTATTTGTTCAATTGAAAGATTGTGGGGATGTCCAATTCAAAAAATCATTCACCAAAATTGTCGCTCTAAACTTGGAAACTTGGAGCCAATGGGCAAATTACCCCTTCCTGACTGACATCCCTCACTACGGAGATTCTCCATGGACGCTCTATTTAATGGCAGAAAGCACCAACAATTTCACCTTTTACCATCTTGCACACAAATGCTGTGCTTATTTCTTGAATCACTGTTTGCAAGACAAAACACAAAAATGTCCCTATCTTTATGATATTTTGATGCAACGGGCTCTTGGTCTTAAAGTCAGATCTGCTTATGTTGAACAATATGTCATGTAAACAAAAAAAAGAGCTCTAAACATTTTTTTTCAAACAAAAGAAGTACATTCTTGGGAGTGAGATTCTAAATTTTTCAAATAATAATATAAGTTTGATACTTTTCAACAAAATTTACTCTAATTTTTCATATTAGTGACTTCCGTTTTTCTTTACTCCCTTCTAGTGCAAACGAATTAAAATTGTTTTGTCCTATCTCCGACAAAGAAAAACCTTAAATCAACAAGCATATGAAACAATTTGCGATTTTTTAATTCTTGCCTCGTTCCTCGGCCGAGTTATTTTATTTCAATCCTTTAAGTTTCTGTCTTTTTCTTCAAAAAAAAAGGGAGTCAAAAAAAGTATAGAACTAAAATGAATGAGAGTTTAGATAATAGTTAAGTGGTTCTTTTCTTTATGAGTTCATTGTGTTGAAGAATATACATTGAAAACCGTAGTTCAACTTCCAAGAGTTTTCAAATGACATGCAAAACGACTTGCTTTTTTGTCTTTTGCGAACTTTTTCACGATCGGCCGTGTGCATTTACTTTTTGATCTTTCAAAAAACTAGAATATGTACGTGGATCGTCTTTCTCAATAAAAAAACAAAACATAAAATTACATATTCCAATCAGAGAGCAATATTCATAAACTTATACATATTGTTAAAAAAGAATCATGTAATGAAGGGAACAAAACAAAAAAAGCATTCAAATAAAACAAAAGTAAACCTAGAAGAATACAGCGATATTGACCAGACCATGGCCTATGAACCAAAGGGGCATAATGTCTCAACCAGCTTCATGGGCCAAATAGAAGAAGAACAGAGAGAGTTGCAAATGCAAAAAAGAAATTTCGAATTGGAAAAAAGTTAATCATTAAAAAAAATTTAATATTTTTGCATAAAAAAATTCTTGATTATATTTTATTTTGGAATGTCGCAGAAGCGTTTGAAGCCAGTATATTCTATAAAGGATTCCAACTTTCCAAAGGTAATGCTTTTTTTTTTAAAGTGCGATAAAAGGATACAACAAAACTACTTACAATATTTTTGAAAAAAAACAAAAAAAATGGGGGGCAAGGTTATAACTGCATTCCGCACATGGGAACGTTTTACGTGCTCGTGATACTATCGATAATATGGACGATTTATGTAATGCGCCCCCGACACGACTTTGCGAAATCGTTGGATAGACTAACAACAGAGCAAGTGAGGATTCTTCAAATGCATGTATGTCGCAACCCAATCCCTTACGAAGAAAAAAGGTCGGTGGAGCTAGGGAGCATTAATAAATGCAAAAGCGAATTGATGGCAATGAATAATACATATTTGCAATTGCAGCGTGAAAATGAAGTGTTGAAAGGGCAATGCTTTTGTGAGACCCAAATCAAAAAATTGAAAGAGGAAATGCAAGCATTACAGCAAAAAAACTTTGAGAAAAACTTGGCGATTTATGGTCAAAAAGAAGAAAATAATGCGATCCAAAAACTCAATGCCCAATTAAAAACTGATTACGATAGTCTTAAAAGCCATTGTGAGCAACTCAAACATGAAAAGGAATATCAAATGGCTAGAAATGACTCTTTTTGCATTTGCAATCCTGGACACAATGAAGTTTTGTCTTTGTTTTTTTTTATAATCAGTGATCAGAATCAATTGAACAAGTTTTGATTTTTTATTCCAATGATCCACAGTGTTCGATATTTAAGACCTTATGGTGGAAAATTTGGTATTGGAACTAACAAGTATGCGCAAAGTTGCTTGCACTAGCATATTTCGTTCGTTACATTTATGTGTTCTTATTTTCCGAATAAACAAAAACTTTCTTTTCGACGTCCTTTCTTGTTTACACATAGGAAAAACAAATAAAAAAAGAATGGAGCCTGTTTCATTCAACATTTAAATTAATTTAAAAGTCTGATTGCACTATCATCGCAAAGAACAACGTGAGATTCAAAATCTTTTTTTTTTGGAAAGATGTTTAGATTTGCATTAAAAAAATTTGTAATTATTTTAAATCTTGCTTGATCCATTTATCTGGTTTAAACTTCGACTAGATTCGCGACAGTGATAACATAGAATGTGTCCGAATTTTAGAAGCTACTAAGCGCCTTCAGAAACAGTTTCCGGAAAAAAACGTTTTATATCAAATGTAATCAATTTAAGATTGTTTGTAGCAAAACATTAAATGTTTTGGGGTTTTTTTCAGTTTATTGTACACAACCACCATAAACTGTTTTGCGAAGAAATTAGTTAATTTTCCCCCCTTTTTTACACAATGAAATATAAGTTTTGCATTGTCCGCTTCTCTTTTCTTTAATTTAAGCTAGGCTAATTTCAAAATATGTTTACCCTGATACTTGAGTTTTGACTTGAGTGGCAATTTGATGGACAACGTTTTTAAATTTAGTTCGCACGCTATCTGGCGACTCTTTAATTTTTTTGGCAATGTACCTTGCAGCCTCTGCTTCAGTTTGATCCTCGACATGGAATATGCCCTGGAAGAATTCTTCCACTTCTTCGGGTTCGACTAAATAACAAAAAGCCATTTTGGCAAAAGCGAGAATTTCTTGGTAACGAGCACGTAAAATCAAATATGCTCGAACGCCCAATTGTATAAACTCTGGCCAGTAATTTGACATCAAGCGTTTCAAATCTTGTGTAATGGCAAACTTACTGGTATCAATTGAGACTGATTTACTTTATTGTTATCATTGCAAAAAAAAAAAAAAAAGATAATATTTAGTGATGATGTTGTCAAAAATGATGAAAGGAGGAATGGATAAAACGCAATAGGAAAAAATGAACAAACCCAAGAACATATCCAAAATCGATATGGAACAAAGTGCAATCGCTAGCACGAATGAGGACATTATCGAAATGTCTGTCTCGAATTCCCATGACAAACGAGGCTATATAACTTCCGGCCGAAGAAGCAATTAAATTAAATAGCTGTTTCACCGTAATATCTTCATCAATTTCTCCAACCAAACGTAAAGGCTTGCATCCGGGGATTAGTTCAATGCATCCAAAGTCAGGAGCCTTTGTATTTTATATTAAAAAAAAAAAAAGAATTCATGTAATGTATAGCGGTTTTTTTTTGTTTTTTTTTTTTTTGAAGTAGAATGGAATGGAAAATACCATAGCAACACATTTGTAATAATGTGCTCTCACAGGACAGTCATTATATTCCAAGCCAGCTTCCCTCCATATTTTATTGAACAGTCGGAAGAGTTGGAGTACAGCAGCGTCGATACGAAGGTCGTCGCCTTGCTTCAAGATGACAGTGGAAGACAAGTACTCCTGTTTCGCGGACACATAGAGATCGACCAGCAAAGGTTTAGAATTGCTTTGGATAACCTTTCGGATTTCGATGCGTGACAAAGGTGGTGCATTGTCCTTTACCGGATCTCGAATGTTCGATTTTTCATTTATTTTGATTTCCGTGCCCGGTTTCACCTTATTTTTGAAGATGTTTTTGAAACACGATATCGCCGTTTCCGCCTCCTTTTGGATTACCGTCGCCCGCTCCAAATTTTGGCTTGACGAGGTGTTCAATGTGCTTTCCGCGCTGTTGCTTATTGTCGATGTGCGGTAAGTGGACACCGTCGTTACGGTATCCGATCGACTTGTATCTGCCCTTCCACCACTATCACGAGGAGTGTTACCTTTATTTTCGCACACATTACAAATGGGAAGTTTAACCACGCCATTATTTGCATTTCATAATTGAATTGCACCACCACATAAGTATTTTTAATTTTTTTTTTTGGTTGCCCCCTGCCCCCCCTTGGTATGTAACTGAGCTCAAGCGCAGAGGCTTCCGCCTTCAAGGATTCTCGCTCTTTCGCAGTAAGGGTTTTGGCAAAGGTCTTTTGCATGTCCGCACAGTCACGATACGCGTTCAACAGAAACTCGAGAGCCTGCTTACAGTCTGGTTCCGCTTTCGTGCGTTCCTGAATGGCCGCCAAAACATCGCCACTTATCTTTGTGTTTTGCGTCGACTTTGTTGCCATGATCGCACTTTGTAAGTGTTATGTGTGGTATGTAATATATAGATGATATGTTCTAAGTATCCTATTGCTGTCCTTGTAGTGGAACAAACTGCAGTTACAAAAAATGTGAGATAAACATCGAACATAAGCAAATAAATAAAATGAAAGTAACGGAACATGAGAGGTAGATAAAAGCAAAACACGCCCGTGGTGGCAACTTCCAGTTCTTTGTCCAATGCCACGTCGTTCGAGTTGGGTTTCGACAAAGCTTGAATCAGGACGCTCAGCAACTCGTCCTCGAGCAACTCGTTTTGCTCCATTGGTACTTGAGATCGCCATTTCGGGGTCTCTGGACTCATTATTATCTGTTTTTCGTTTGGCACACAGCATTAGCATTATTGGCATTCAAGAGATAATCATATGCACATATATATA
>ASPP01006716.1:0-22005 GCA_000512085.1 Reticulomyxa filosa
AGAGAAAGAGAAAGATACAGAGAAAGAGAAAGATAAAGAGAAAGAAAAAGATAAAGAGAAAGAAAAAGATAAAGAAAAAGAAAAAGAACAAGTAAAAAAGACAGAACCAACAGAAATGAACAATGCAAAGCAAACGGAGAAGGAGACTGTAAAAAATGAGACAAAAAAGCAACCGAAAGCAGAACCAAGTGGTAATACAAGTACTTCTGCGACAGGCATTAAAAAAAAAGTCAACGAAGCAGAAAATGCCAAAGCGATAGAAAAAAGAAGGAAAAAACAGAAGACGAAAAAGAAGAAAAAGAGAAAGAAAACAAAACGAAAGTCAAGGCGAAGCCTAGCACTAGTGACGCTGGTGATACTAATGACATCAAAAAAAAGATCAAACCTGTCACTGAGCCAAAAGATAAACCAAAGAGTGCAAACGAATCTGTAAACAATGGAAAAGACAAGCCTCAAAAGAGCAACGAAAGCCAAGAAAAAGAACAGAATAAGGACAAGGATAAAGACAAGGATAAAGATAAAAACAAAGATAAAGATACAGAAAAAGATAAAGACACAGAAAAAGATAAAGACAAAGAGGAAGACAAAGACAAAAAAAATGACAAAGGAGAAGAAAAAGTGAAAATCAAGGAAAAGGAAAAAAGTAAAGTCGAAAAAAAAGCAAAAAAGGAAGAGGAAGAAGAAGACGACGAAGACGAAGAAGATGAAGATGACAAACTTGCATGGAAACAATTAAGTCCAGAGGAAAAAATTGATCAAATGAACCGATTTAACAAGGGAAAATTAGCAAAGACGTATATCATCAAAGAAAAACTTGGCAAGTTTCGACAAGTTTTTTTTGTTTATTTGTCTGAAAGGAGAAACTATTCAAAAAAAAAAAAAAAAAAAAGGGGTAACTTTGCAGTGGTAAGAAGGGTCGTCCGCAGAAGTGATGACAAGTCTTTTGCCGCAAAGATTGTATCTAAAAAACATCTATCAGATGAAGAAAAGAAAGAAATTCACGATGAAGTGTCTCTGCTCAGACGAGTTTGTCTTTTAATATTTTATTTTTTTGTCCATTGATTTATCCTGTTTGCAAAAATAAATAAAATAGCTGAATCATACCAACATTGTAAAAGTAATTGAAATCTTGGATACCCCAAGACACTTGTATATCGTTTTGGAATTGCTAACCGGCGGAGAATTATTTGACCGAATTGTGGCATTGGGACATTTCAGTGAACAAGAAGCCGCATACATTGCCTCTCAACTAGCACAAGCACTAAAGTATCTGCATTCTCAATATATCGCACACCGCGATCTCAAAGTTTGTATTGTTGTTTGTGTTAACATTTCACACTATGTTGTTTGTATATATGGCACAAAAAACACGTACGTACATGGATGTGTGAATATGCATTGCAATTGGTCCGATTGTTTTGTTTAGCCCGAAAACATTTTGTTTGAAACGAAAGAACCTCATTCGCCTATCAAAATTACCGACTTTGGACTGGCCAAGTCGTACGGGGTGCTAAGCGAAGGGAAGAAGCATTTTCTGGACACAACATGTGGCACTCCTGGTTATGTGGCCCCCGAAATTTTAAAGCAAAAAAACTATCGCGAACCTGTGGATATGTGGAGTCTTGGTGTCATCATTTACATACTGTTGTGTGGCTTTCCTCCTTTTGGCGGCACACAAAACATCAAAGCCATGTATCGCAAAATCAAACGAGGAGAGTATTCATTCCCTTCACCTGCTTGGGACAACATTTCTTTACTCGCCAAAGATTGCATTCGCTCGCTTTTGGCTGTAGATCCAAAACGTCGCTTGCGTGCTGAAGAGCTCTGCGAACATCCTTGGATTAAATCTCATCACTTACAGTCCCCAAATAACATTGCCAGTCAACGATATTCACATAATTTGCAATTATATACTTACAGAAAACGTCTTCGAGTTAAGTGTGACACCTTCGCTTATCAAAATAATTTAAAAAAAAAAAGTTGAAACGTACACATTACCTGTCTTTCATAAAAACATGCAGAGAGGAGTTGAACTAATCATTACGTTGAATCGAATGATTCGAGCAGCAGGTTTAGAAGAAATTGCAAAAAAACAACGAGATCAATTTCGCAAGCGATTGAAACCTTACAAACAAAAATTAAAGAATGAACAAAAGCAATTGAAGGCTGCTTTAGAAAATAATGACTACGAAGCTGCCAATGCCTTGAAACATGTTGAATTTTACCCTTATGATGACACACCTCCCATTGACTATCGTAAAGTTTGATTTTCTTATCAGTCTTAAAGCTTGGGCTATGAACATTGTGCTATCGTTGTATTTTTTTTTCTTTTTATTTTACGGTGTTTTTTAATTTGTCTCTTGTTTCAGTTTGTGTTGACAGACATTTTCCTTATTCTCTGTCATTCACTCTTTGTCATGTAACATAAGCAATTTGGGACATTTTTAAAGAAACGGCGAGTATCTTTTTGGGAGTTCCAATTGTGGTTTGCGATATTTTAGCAGTTACATTTACTTCTTTGTTTACTCTTTCGTATTGTAATCATTAAACTATTCATCGTACTTTCAGTGAAACAACTCGCTGTTGATCTAAAAAATCTGCTTATTATACAAAAAACTTGGCAATAAAACTGAACATTAACTGCTATTAGTAAAACCATGACACCAAAAAATTCACCTTGCGTGATTTCGAAGATTCACGAATAAAGCTACTTTAGCACACAACAGCAGCGTTCTATTTGTTTTGGAAGCATCATTCAATAATCATTTCTTGTTGTTAGTCTACTATGTCGGCAGACCCGGTTCGTGGAAGGTACAAACAAAAGGCCTTTTGTTTCTTTCATATTACCTCATAAAAAAACAATAATAACAAAAAATTCTAGGGCTTTATCTTCCCGCACCAATTTAGAGAAGGACATGGAGTTATTACGGCGATATTCAAGTCGATACTTACCACAAAATTCAGTGAGTACTTTTCGCCAGAATTCGGTTGAGTTTATTTGGAAGTAACAAAAAAGACTTTGTTTAAAATAATACCAAAATAACTTATATTTGCAACGTGAATGGAATGTCTAGACCAATGCCATGACATCTTCTGCGTACACGAATAATGGACGTTCAGCAAGTCCTAATTTATACAATACATTAAGCAACGGAAGCAACAAATCTCAGTCTCCATTACCACAAAATAAATCTCAATATGAGACGGGTGGCACTATGACGAATGGATGGGGCTCTTCAAATGAAGAAATGAGCGATGCAATGAAGATGGTGGACTCAATGCAATCACGGACGACTGAATCGTCAAAAGTGCTGTCTGAAATGGAAGAACGAATCTTAAAAGATAGCTCTTTCGGAAGACACGAAAACGCAGATAAATGGAGTACGTTAGAAGTATGTCATTGGCTAAATAGCATATATTTGAATAAATACGCCAACAACTTCAGCAGCTTGAGTATCGATGGTAGCATATTACTGAATGATTTAGATGAAAATATGCTGACAACTGAGTTGGGGATCAAAAAAATTCATTTGAAGAAATGCTTGCGCGAAATCAGTAAGCTGAAGGAGGCGGTCCAATCAGTTCAAGACACACAAAATATGTTCATTGATTTGATTGAAAAACGGGGTTAATGATAGCTCCGAATTTTGTTTATAACTTTTTAAATAATGTTTATTAGCTTAGTGAAAATGTACGTTTGCATAATAAAAAGAGAAATAAAGGAACTGAAATGAACAAAAATGGCCGAATAGAAGAATTGGAAAGACAAGTTGCTTCGTTAGAACAAATTAATTCAAAGTTAAAAGGGAACTTGCAGATTTTAAGCCAATGGACCAAACAAAATCAAACCTCATCTCAAGCTGCCCAAGACTCCAATTCACAAAACAGCTCTAAAGTTGATGATGCTCTCCAAAACCCCTCACAAGCAAATGAAAATGATAGCTAGTCCCTGTAATTGCTTGTTTTCTTTTTTTGTTTGTTTTCATTTGTTTAATTTTTTGAGAAGCGATTGTGGAAAGTTTGAGTTTTCATATATCTGTGGTGTGAAATTTTGCTCATTTGATTTTTTTTCAATGTTTGCTGTTGTGTAGTTTTCATGTTTATTCAATATAATTTTTGTTTTTCGAAAAGTATCTATAAAACTCATTCCATCCACGTAACAAAGTTTTAGATGGGAGTCTTGTACGTACTTTAGCTTATTTTTACTTGCCACATAGAACAACTAAAATTAATCTGCTAGAAGTTATCTTGTTATTCAAAGGTTTCAAAAAAGTAAAAATTGCTATTATTTGTTATTAATTGAGATTCTCTATGCCGTTGTAATGCACATTTGAACAGAAATGGATAAAAAATAATTTTATTTAATTATGAATAAAAAGAAAGCCTTTCCTTCCCTTGCACGTAAAAACAAAAATAAAATGGACAATACACACAAGGGTAATTAAAACAATCAATCTTCATCTTCTGAAGAACTCATAAACATTAATGACTGTTGATCTCCAGTCGTTTGTTGAGTGCGTGTAGTAAGAGGAGGGCTGAACTCTGACTGTTCTTGTGGAAACATATCTGTTGGCAAAACTAACAAATCGTGAACAGTGAGACCACTTTCTGCATCGCTGATTTTGCGAGATTTCCTAAAGCTATCTTCTGGAACATTGCTATTTCTGTGAAGCATTTCGGATATCACACACAAAGAAAGTCACACATGTACAACGCGAACGCAAAGATATTAGAAAACTCAATGAAGCATATGACATAACAGTAAGCCTTCCTCCAAGCCATCATTTTTTTCATTTCTTTTCTTTTTTTTTTTTTCTTATTGCCAGTGTCGGTAATTTATCATTAAATCTTTTGGGGCTATTTGAGTCCAGAACTTCTTTAGAATACGTTCGCAAACATTGTGCAACAGATGCTGCACGCAAATATTCAACTTGTTCATTTTCTTTGCGCAAAGCTAAGTATTGTTCAACGTCCTATCAATGTTGTTTGTTTGCTGTTTTTTTTTGTCCTTCTTTCAATATGATTTCCACAAAGACGAATAGTTGTAACAAGCGGGGGAGCATTCTTGGCAACAAATAAAGGATCGTCCATTAAATCAGAAATTTGTCGGACAGTTCCCAATGACTTATCTCCAAAAATTCGACCCAAAACGTTTACCACGGGTGATGGTAGCTTCTTGGGTAATTCATGGAGTGAATCCAATGGCGATGGCGTTGGAGATTGCATTCCAGCCGCCATCTCAAATAACACATACCCAAACAAGCACAATTCCGCTACCAAGTCTGGGTACAACTTTTTGAGCTGTGTTAAATATCTGTGTGGAATTAGATCAAACCCCCATGCAAATGGAAAACATAGATATATTTATTGAATATGTTCAATGAGTTTTGCTTATAAAAAACTGAAGCAAACTTATGATATGGATGCTTTGGCAATAATCCTAGAAAATTATTTTCAATATTCGAGAGATATACGTCTCCATCATTAGAAGAAACAATGATATTTCCAGTATGTAAGTGATAATGGATAATACCACAGCTTGACAAATATCGCATTGCTTCAAGTATTTGCCTACCATACCTACGAATTGTGTTTAAATCGAGAGGCTTGCCAGGACGACTGTATTTTTCATCATAAGGTCGAGACAAGTCTTGCTCATAAATACGGTCTCGCAACGATCCATTTTTTTCCAAATCTTGAAATAAAAACAAATGTTCCTTGTCACGCGATAATTCCACTTCATACATATTGGCTAAGTATGGATGCTTTTTTTTGTTTTGTTGTTTCAATGAGTATGTATTACAGCTTTCATTTTGCTCTTTTTTTTTTGTTTGTTTGTAAAATGAACTTTCAGTGTTTGTAAAGTAAATTGAAAAGCAAGAAATTGTTTGTTGTCAGTAAAATCAATTGGTCGACAAGTTCCAAGTGACAACGATTCTACATTTACATCGCCAAGTGGATTTTCGAAATTTTTTTGAAGCGATGTTAAAAGCTGTGCATTAAAGGAAGGACATTTGTTCAGACAGATGTGCACCAGCAACACACTATCTCCACGCCGACCCTAATATACAAACATTCGATATGTTACTGATTTGTGAGCACAGCACACAATTGAATACAATTTTATCTTTCTCAATTCAACTTTGTCAATTTTTTCGTCTATTATTGGATAGTAAAACTTCATGTCATTTCGAGCACCTTTACATATGACGCAAAAAAAAAAAAAATGTTAGATGTGTCATAGTATTGCATATGTACAATCTTTTTTTTTGAATAATATGCCAAACCTATGCAAGGCAAAGAATCACGAATTTTTCGTTCTCGGGTTGATGCTCGACAAAAATTAGTTGCGATCTTCATCGCGTCGCTGTACGCGTCATACTGTGCTTTCAAACGGTTGTTCATTTGCTCTTTTTGCAACTCACGCAAGCCGGATTTTCCTATCCATGATGTCGCCTTGCTTGAGTCTGGAAATCGCACTTCGCTTTCTAACACACTAAAGTTGTCTTTGATTTGATACCCTTTCTTCTTTTTACCTTTAATACTTTGGAAAAGTTTATCTGATCGCTCATTCTCATAAAATGACATGAGACTACGAGAGGGCCTCATACATCGGTAGCGATATATCAATGCTCCCAATACCACAACGAATATCACGACAATTATTGCAGCGATAATAAGTGTTGTCGACTGTTTTGTTTGTTTGCTGCTCATGTATTGTTTTTGTCGGCATTAATCAACATGTGTTCGTCAGGAAAAAGAAATAAAAAACATGCACAGAGATATCTGACCTCAACCATGTTCACATGCTTGTGAGGAGAAAAATAATAAAAAAGGACGTGTCAAGTGTTGCCACAACTATTATCCAATTTTCAATCGACCTTATCATCTGTAGTGCATGTTCAAACAAAATTAACATATTTGGCGAACGAGAGGCCTGCTTCGAGATCAGAAAGTAAATGATCAATTAAATTTTTTTCTCAATACCTTTGGTTTGAAAACTGTTAAAACAATGGTTTTTCACCGGCTCAAACAAAAGATAACACAAAGTGTTTTTTGTAAGAAATGTTTGGAGAATAGTAAAGTAATTTCAAAAACAAATTAATAATCCCAAATCTCAAAGGACACATGTTCTCATTTGTTCCATCCTTTTGACAATAACAGACGGATTCTCTTCTGCCAGGGACTCTGAAATTTGTTTTTGGACTGCAAAATCTAATAAAGGATACTGCTCGCACAAATCGCCGTCCACAACCTGTTTGCTTGGAAAATAATAAGAGCGATAGGCCATATGGTCCCTGCCACACAATGGAGGCAAGTGTTGACGCATGTTCATTTCCAACGAATTAAAAAATTCGACATTCTAACAAGCATAAAGAAGTAATACAAAGCGAAATAAATAAATTGATAAGAAGGATAAAAAAATAAAAGAGTGTGCACACGTATGAACACAACTGTTTTGGTTTTGAATGGAACTAATACACCCAATGAACCCATCAGCGTGGAATAAACTATGACTTCTTCTCCTTGAGGCATCAAGCGGCATTTTACAACGGAGGTTATCATTTCCCCAACATGAAATTGGCAAATATCCGTCAACTTTTTAGGTGCAGCATTGAGATAACTGATAAATTTATTTTGCGCCATTGTTGTTTCATCTGTCTCGTCATCCTTCAGATCTAATCGACACAAGTTGATATTTCCAAATCGATCTCCGATACACAAGGTATCGTAGTCCAAGGATGTCGCGCAAATTACATGTTTTGAAATGACATTATCGGCATACACGGAAATTGAATGTGCATTTTCACGGTATACAGCGTAATAAAAGCCGGCACACATATCACCGACATAGATACGGTTTCGATCTACAAACAATTTATTGATCATTTGAGAAAAGTTCTGTAGAGTGATAAAAAAAAAACCAAACAAATCAATCCGATAATAAAGAAAAAAATATTGCATTTGTTTGCTCTCTTTTTTTCCTCATATTTTCTTCTCTTATATTTGAACTTTGTTTTCGCATTTTTTCAGCAATTGCTTTTTTCCGATATCATATAGTCTCAAGATTCGACCGATTCCTGCGAGTAATTTTCCTTGGTACGGACAAAATGCCAATGGAATCTCGTGTACACTTGTTTTGTGTATTAACTCCAGTTTTTTGGATTTGACAAAGCGATATACATTGATATGTGCGGCACTAATGTGCTTTGGAAACAATTGATAATCCATAGCTGTGCCGACTACTAATAAATACTCTTGTCCGAATTTTGAAAACTGTACCAATGCCATACTAAATGCTGCTTCGTTATCTTCAAATTCGAAAATTGAGACTGTTCGTCGCTTTGGGGATTAAACAAGCGTATGCAACTACCCCACTTGCCATCACCAGGTCGTGGAACACCTTGACGTAGTAATATTGTTTTAATTATGGTCAATGTATGTATTTTGTTTTTTTAGTTAAAAAAAAAAACAAACATAAATAAGAGATACAAACACCAAATCAAAAAAACAGGATTGACTATTAACCTACAAAAGTCTCGTCCAATTTTCCTGTTTTCGTTTCATTTTCATCTCCTTCCAATTTTTCATTTCCATCTTCATTCATGGAAAGATCATTTGTCTCGGTGGCATTACCACCACTGTTGCCATCTTTCATGGCCATATCATTAGTGTCTGTTTCTTCGATAGCACGTTGCAGCTCTCTGCGCTGGGCATATGTGTAGGCCTTGTGATCACTTTCGATGATAATCAAGTGTTTAGTCTGAGGATGAACAACAAGTTTGCGCGGAGTATAACGCAAGGGATAAATGAATTGATTGAATGACTCACCCAAATTTTCTAACACTAAGATGCGCAATGTCTTTCGTGCAATGCTCACCAATCCTTCTGGACATTGGCCACTACTGAAGTAAGACAGCATATCCAAATGTTCACAGCTCAATGGAACAGTGAGCAAACGCGATTGATACGAATATGTCACCCACGTGCGTGAAGACAAGGCTACAACGGCATTTTCGCCGCGTATGAAGGCAGTGCACAATCGGACAGCTCGTGAGCCCAGAAGTCGCTCTCGCTTGTCGCTGATATTTCCGCTGTTGGGATCGATCATTAGCCGAATCACTGATCCAATTTGCATTCCAACAAACAGGAACAGCCTGATCAAGATAAAAGCAAAACAACACAAAATTCATATGATAAAAGACCAGATATGAATGATCGATACTTGAAACAAACAAAAGCAATGTCATTGATTGTTTTATGTTGTTAACTTGGAGGAATGAATATCGGCCGACGTTTGCAAGTATTGAAATAACACCGAAGAGGGTTTTCCTTGCGGCCCTTCTCCAGGCAATATTTGTGTGGTTTTCAATTCCAATGGCGAGTTAGGATCCAATGACAAAATGCGAACAGTGTTGTCATTCAAAGCAACTCCAAGCCACCGAGCACGGTTCGTTCCTGTGGACAAAGGAGCTACGGCCAAATCAATGACATCTTTGTTCATTTCTTTGCGAGTCAATTCCAACAAATTGTCGTAATTGTCCAATTCAAAGCTAACAATCATTCCTCCAGTCAATGAAATTACCACTTGACGTTGGTTTGTGGTACAATTTAATATCTTTTTATTTGCCGGCGGCTGCCACTCTTTCACACGCACTCCAGGATAAATCAATCTGTTTTGATGTATTGTGTTATGTTGTATCTTTTTCAAAACAAAATCAAATGTAAACACCGGTAACCTGAGGCCCTTGGAATATACTTGCAAGAAAATATTGTCACCGAGCAGAGCGACATGTACAGTAGCAGTATCATTGAGAAATCCAGTTCCAGTAACCTCTTCAACGCTTTCTCCGATCGATAACACCATGGTGCTATCGACAAAAGATAGCACAATATATTTATGAAACTCATCTTTTGCATTCTCATGGACGACCCATATTCCTCTTGTCTGTCCAGGTACGGGTGCTGATGCCATTTCCGTCACTGGCAGTCCATGTTTCAATATTCGCAGCGTCGAGCGTGATCCTCGTCCACATAGACAGTACAATTGGGGCGTTTCTTCTCCTGTTTTTTATTTTTATAATTGTTGTTGTGCATTAATGTTGTTCACATTGTGCACTGACCTTTTTTTTTCTTCCTCTCTTACTTCTCTTCTCAATAAATAAACAACAAAGAAATAAAGAATAAAACCAACCAAGCAATTCATCCACCAACATATCAGTAATTGGGGCCAATGAATACATTTCGTCAGTGTGTTTAAGGTTTCGAAGAGGTCGAGGGTTAAAATACTCAAATGTCTTAGTATCGCGTTTGCTCTCGATGGAGTCATCATCTTCGCCAATACCAGTGAAAGTGAATAAATAATGATTGCTGAATTCACTGGCCAAAAACAGATATCCCGATTTCAACACACACATGGCACTAGCCACTGGCGTGGTATCAAAGTATTTAACAATAACGTCGTGCACTTCGTCGCCTTGATAGTTTAAACTGACTTTGTACAAATCGCCCATTTCCGATTGCAATAAAAAGAAAAACAAGTCTTTTTGTTTGTGAGTGGCATGACTGGTGATCAACAATGTTTGCTCTTCGACATAACCGTACCGTCGTGGAAGCATTACACGAATGGGGTCATTCTCAGAGTCCATGCTATGATAGATTATCCAATTCTCCGCACACACCAATACACCTCCAGGACCATCATCGCCTCCTGGCACTGGTATCAACAGATTTGCTCCTGAATCCACCTTATTATTGTTTACAATTGTATTAAACATGTGTACGTGTGAATGTTAATGCGTGAATATAATAAGGGGATAAACAAACAAATAAAGCAGTTGCAAAACTTCTTCGGCAGATTTCCTGCTCACATGATTCAATCCTAAATCCAACTCGTAATAAGTAAGTAACTTATGAGCGTTGACATCCGCTGTCATGTCTTCTTGCAATTCTCTTTCCACGTCTTCGTAGTCTATCTCCAAACATGCGAACATTGGATTGTCAAATCCAACGTCAATTCCACACATGTCGAACACAATGGTATTGGATTTGTGCGCTTCCAACGGCGAGGAGATTAGTAATTTGGCGTTACTATCGCGGTTCAAAATGTACACAAACTTGGACTGTTCCACTGCTCCGATCATCACTGCACGTCCGTGGGGATCCGTTGCAATGTATTGTCCCGGCACTATGCGACGACATCCCGACTTTCCATACGTTTCTTCGTGAATTTTAGTGAACAAGTTTTTCTCGGGATTGTATTGCAAAATTACTACTTTTCCACTGTCGCTGCCAACGATTATGTAGTCAATCGTTCCTCCTATTGTTCACAAATCTTTGTGCTTTCATTTTTTTTGTCCTCTTTTTTTTTCTTTTGCGAATTTTTATCCTTATGATACTCGCTCTACTTCTTTTCACACTTGTACCTGTAAGACGAAAAGCTTGCAAAGAGCGAATTACACCGAAACATTCCCATGCGAGTACAGATACTATTCGGCCAGATTCATCATCAGGACGTAGCAATTCCAAAATTTTACCGCGTGATATTATTATTTCTTGAGCACGTGAGGAAGAGAAATTGCCATAAATCTAAAAAAGAAAAATAATTCGCACCTCGTCGGACTTACCTGTTTCTCATAAATAAAAACTTACCGCATTTGTGATGGCACCAGTATTCTGAAGTGTTAAATTATAAAAAAAGTGTCACCATGAGTTTCAGCAGTCATATCGTTCCTTAATTTTGCTTCTTTATTTCCCTCCCCCTTAATTCAAATGAATTTTCTTACTGACTTCAAAACTAATTTTCTCTTTGGTTCGACAAAATAGATTGCAAATATTTGAAAAAATTTACAAGATTTTTGAAATTCAGAATTTCTGATATCCATATATAAACAGAAATCTCCAACCACAGCAAGGAATCTTTACTTACATTGCTAAACAACAAAAGAGACAAACCAATTAACACATACTGCGGAAAAGAGCAGCTTCCTTTGTTGTAACCTTTCAACACATGTTAAATGGCACACAATCGTACAAAATGACGACAAAATGTCATTCTTTCCAGTCCCAATTTTTGAACTTACTACAATAAAAAAACAAGGAAAAAATAGAAAAGCAAGCAAAAAAAACAAAAACAAATTGCCACAATAAAATATGGCGAATTTGATGTATATAAATTGTATGTGGCCATTTAGATTCTTTGATCTTGTTATTTTTGTTTTGTTTTTTTTCATGTTCATTTCTAAGAAATCACTGCTTATTATTCCGCATAAAATTGTCGTTTAACAAATCAATCAATCGTTCGACATTTAATGTGACCATTTCCAATTGATATCGAGTGCTGTGATCATCTTTCATTTCTAAGAGTTTACTGAATGACAATTGAAACGGTTCTGGAAATGGACTAATTTTGGCACCAAAACCGACTTTATATTTGACTTCCACCTGAAATTCGTCTGGATTTTCTCCACGAGAAAAATAATATATCAAATTATTAAAGTTTGCTCGAGTTCTTTTAATAACTTCCTCATCAACATCTACAATCACGTTCAAAGCCAGCAGTTTTTGATGAGTAAATTTGACAGCTTTTTTTTTTGTTTTCTTTTCCTTTTGAGATCCACTCACTCCTCGCTTGTCATTTTCCATAATATTGTTCAAGTATTGTTGATACGCCTCTAATTTGCTTCCTAAATAGTTTGCGTGATCAGTTATGGTATCACGTGCTTTTTCCACGGCCTCTACTTTTTGATGGAATCTATCCACTCTTCGTTTCATGTCCCTAACTTCATTTACGTATACCAATAGGAAATTATTGAACGCACTAGTGTCATTGCTGCTGCCATTTTGTGATTGTATGTTTTTGGCAATTCCTTGAATAGCTTTGTCACAGTCTTGCATAATTTGGTATTTTCCATGGTTTTTTGCCCACTCTTTTACTTGCTGAATTATTGTATTTTCACCTTGTGTTTCAACAAAAAATAAATAAATAAATAATGAAAATATAAACTTGGAGATAAGCTCTCAAAGAGCTTCGAAATTGGTCCATGAATATTTCTGGAACACTTTCATTCAATAAAATACTCTTAATTTTTTCACGCACTTGTTTAATTGTAGGATCCTTCGTTCCAAAATTGGCAAAAAAGTCTTTTACTAAATTTGCTTTGTCCTGTTCTTTAAAGTCTTTGTCATCAACCACTGCCAATCGAATGTTAATCGTGTGGTTGTCCGCATGTTTCACTGGCTCAGGAGCACTACCAAGCGGAACTAATATCTTCAGGACTGGATCATCAAGGTTGTTCGTAGGATTCCAATCTTTACGATGTTTTAACAATAAACGATGAACCAAAAATATTTGATTAAAACTAATTTGGATGGCTTCGTCTCGTTTTTTTGTGTGTTCTAATAAGTTATCCACATCCATTCGGTCTGACAATTGATCAACGTCAATTAATCGAGCAAAATACGTCTGAATATCTTCTCGATGCTTTTCTACCCAAGGAGACAAGGCTTGCATGTATTGATCACGGAATTCGACACCATTCGACAAAATTTGTAAGATTTTAGCAACCTATGTAAAATCCATTTTTGTTGTTTGATTTGTCCACACATTGCAAATAGGAATGACAAAAAACCTCAAATTCATTTAATCGCTTATGCTTTTTTTTTTCCTCCCTCAAACAGTATATGATATCTCTAATTGGAATTTTCTTGCCTTTCCTTCTGAAATTGAAGAGATACGCAATGTGGGCAAGCAAAGAGGGGAGAAGGTCGTTCTTAAAAAAAAATTAAATAAACAAATAAATGTTAATATAAGAGATTATAGAAATTTACAGTAATTGGTGAGTTGTATTACCAGAATCAGATTTCTTCTCATGACTTTGGATAATTTTTTCTCAACAAAATGCACCGATTCTGGAGTGACAATGACAGGATTAAAGAATCGCAGATAGATATATCCACCAACTAATCCACCAATTTGATATCTATCTGCATCTGGGAACCTTTTTTGTGCCATTTCCGCAAGTTGGCGACAAATCCATCGAATTCCGAACGGCACTTGATCTACGGTTTCAATGATGCGCGACAAGAAATGCTCTGCGATATACTCTAACTGTTTCACACGAGGAGGAATTAATCTCTTTACAAATTTGTCTTGGGCGGCCTCTTCTGCTGTCGGATTACGCACTCCATCCCAAGGCTTATTCATTTTTGACTCATAGCTGGCTATAATTTGTTGGTGCACCTATTAAAGCGTTTCATTTTATTGTTTTTTCGGTTTTACTTTGTTCTGTCCATTGATCGTAATCGTGTTTGATTTTTTTTTTTTGCTACAACAAAAAAAAAGGGGGATTGGAAAGAGGGAGGTTATTGGAGAAAAAAGATTTTTTCACAAAAAGGATGCACAATGCTGGAAATGTTTAAGAATTAACTTCAACAGGGTTAATTTCTAAATTCAGTGAGTTTTGTTGCACCATTTCACGAATGGGTTTCTCCAGGATGTCTCTTAACACACCCAATCCTTGACCTCGACGGGCATAAGCAGACAACATTTGTGTGATAGCGGTGTTGGCGCGCATGAACGAACCAATGTCGTCCGCTTCATCAAACGATTTTTGTAAAACTGTTTGAAATAATATCAACAGCAATCGCTCCTCACGGTTATCGTACTGATCACCATACATATCAAACACCACTGTTTTCACAAAATCGCTCACGTCTTTCGTTTCCACATGGTGTGCCAAACACGCCAAGTATTTTGGTTCTTTTTGTAATACATGCAACAGTTTTTCATATTGTCCCTTTTTACCTTCCAATGGCCCTGAGCTCTGAAGTTGCTTTCTTTGTTGGATTATTCCCCCTGTCATTTCATCTAACTGCATTCACAAAGTGCCCCCACGCAACATCAAAATAATTTTATTTTTCTTACAAAAAAAAACATTCAAACTACGTATAATTTTTCTTAGTTTGGGTGTAGAGAAGAAGAAAGTTAAAATTAGAAACACAAAAAAAAATAAAGTTCACAGGGGCATTTTTTTTAATTAAAAAAAGTTTGCAAGAAGAGAGGGCTCGTTTTAGAAATAAATGTCTACCTGCGTAATGGAAATCATATTTTGAATGAAACGTTGAATTTGTTTGTCTAATACTGCCAAACTCTTTTCTAATTCAAAATTGCGCTTTGATGCTGGAGCGATCTCTTCTCGTAACTTTTGAATTTTCTTTTGATCTGTTCATTTTTTTATTTGTTTTTTCTTCCAATAATAACTTAAAAAAATGTCATATTAAAAAAGTTCCCCCTTTTTTTCCTTCAAAGATAACCTTTTTCTAATCTCTTTTCCAGTTCGCTTTGATCGTAGGATAATTCTTCTTTGCATTCCACCAAATCTACTCTTTGTTCTGCTAATATTTGGGCCGCATTCTGTTCCGTAGTTTTCTCTTCTGATTCCTTTTGGGAAACATAAGCCTTATTATCGACTATGAGTTTTGATGTTGTTCGCCGTGACAAGGTCACAGTTGATGGTCGCAGCAGTCCTGGTGTACCGTTGGACTTTCCCGTGTCCTCCGGGGTCTGTTCCTCTTCAACGCCTAGCGACGACAGTTTGGCTGGTAATTCGCTTGTTCAAATTGTAATGGGATAAAAAATTAAACCAATTCTATGAGAGTACGGGGAAGTCTTTAAAAAAAACAACTACAGTTTTGTGGTAGCAGCTTCTATTTATTTCAATTGTTAATTCAATTTTCTCTTATTTGTATAATCGATCATAACAAAGTTATTACAGACATTTTTTTACCTTGTTATCTAAAAATGAATTATTATTTAACATTTTAAGAACAATTCAAAAAGCATCAAAAGTAAAAAATAAATTAATTTAAACGTGTTATAGTGTTTTTAAGGAATTCACACAAAGAATTTGCTGATCAATTGATCTGACCAACAAAAAGTCATAAAAAAACAATTTTTGAATTGATCAATTAAATATATAAAATGATGGAATCGACTATGACTCTGTGTCCGTAGTGCATTATACTACATGCGAATGCTCATAGGAATTGTAAAAAAAATACATTATTCGGAATATAAAGTATATGAATTGTATGCATTTGTTATTACTAGATTTATTATAATGTTGCTTATACAATTCACTTGTTTTAAATCACTTTAATGATTAAAGGGCATTACATATGGAAAAAAAGTCAACAATGAACATAATTGTAGTTTTTACCTTAATAATAATAAAAACACCACATTCAAAAAATAGCAGTTTCCAACAAAGAAATCAGTCATAAAGTTTTAAATTAAAAACAATCCAAAAATTTTATGTGCATAGAAACAAATTAAAAAAAAATAACGAAATATTGCCTCAAAAAAAAAGTAGAATAAAATGTTTGCTTTTCGTGAGAAAATCGAGTATCTACTGCAGTTATAATTTTATCTGTTATAGTTTTCATTTATCACACACTAGAATTTCTTTATCAAAATCTTTTCTGAATATTTTTTTAATAAACTAATAATTGTAATTTAATTTGACTGATGTATAATTTTGACAAAGCAAATTATGCAAATGTGAAACTTTGAAATTGAAAAGCATTAGAAAGAGTTGTATGGCAAATATAGTCGAAAGGAACTTTATTGCGACAAAAATGTCATCAAAATGAAAATATTATACATCCCACTCTGATCTCCTAGGTAGGTATGCTACTTAAAAAAAAGCAAAACAAAATGGCTTTACAAAAAAAAGTATCCATGCGTTTACATGTTGTTTTCTTGCATGTTGACAGCTAAAAAAAAAATAGAACTGTAAAGAAAAATGATGGCAGTGTATGTGGAAAATCGAGAAAGGACGATTAAAAAAAAAATACTATAAATCTTACATGTGACAAATCCGGTATGGGGTTTGTGTGTGAGAATTGAAGAAAAAGCTACAACTTTGTTTTATAATAATAAATGTCAAAGTCATATGATGGTACAATTGAAATCGCTGCTTTGCTTTGGCTGTCAGTGACATATTTGGTATTGTCTCCGTTGGCTTGTATCAAATAAAGCGTTACTATGACAATCGAAAGACCTCCTTTCTCCGCGGAAGACAGCCATCTTTGAGTATTTTGTGGTTTTTTTCGATATTGTTCTATAACATAGGTAGTGAGTGAGTTTGTGTTTTCCACGTTAGCGCAGTGCAATAAAGCGAAGCAAAGAAAATAAAGAGACAATAAAAAAATAAAATGAACAAACAAACAAACAACAGCGATAGTAACATTGCAAGCCTTTGACGAAGTGATATATGGAAATGAGCGAAATGAAAACATGGTGATGGAGATAGCAGCTGTGGTGATAATAGCATGCATCGCATTGTATCGATTATGGCATATACTGTTTGCATACAAGTATCATAGAGCCTCTGCGAAGCAAGTGTGGATACAGACATTGAGCAACAATGAAAAGTATTCGTTTTATTTGGAGTATCAGAATACGTTGGGGGACATCAAAACGACCTTTTCAATCATGGTTGTGGTCATACTTGTCATTATCGGCGCTTGCACGTAGTGTCCTAATGAACCACGAACAACAATTTTTTTTTTTTTTTTTTTTCATTTTGTTTGGTTTGTCTGCATATTTTATTTAAAAAAAAAAAAAAAAAAAAAAACACACACACACACACACACACACACACAAAGATATCTAACGGTAATGAAACAGCAAATGATCGTAGATGGACTGGTTGTGATAATATGCGCAGTTCTGATAATCGCCAAGATCCAAATAACGTATAAAATCTCGAGTGTCCATGATGTAATATACGTCCGCGAAGAAACGGTGTTGCATTTGCTGTTTCTCACATTGGCGTTTGCCAGTTACTTTGTGCTGAGCTTCATGGCAGACTTGAACGTGCTGGTCAAGACAAAGTGGATCAACTGGCTGCGCGTGATCATCCCCGCCTTATTTTTGTATGGCAATATCTTTGTAGGCACGTACTGGGTAATGAAGCATCAATACAAAATGCAAAAGTTGAAAATCGTTCACTCCTCCATACGAATTAAATTGGATAGTCACATTTCTTCCAAGCCTGTGTTCAGCGAGTCTGCCAAAAACCAGCTTTCAGTGTTATCTCCGCGATCGCACATGGCCATTAGTCCGACTATTCACATTACCACTCCTGTTACTATCAATACCGATGCAAATACAAATACAAATGCAAATGCAAATGCAAATGCAAATGCAAATGTGAATACAAATATAAATATAAATACAAATACAAATACAAATGGAAATGTCGGTGGGAACATGACAATGCATACGATAACGAGTAATATCGCCATGATTCCTCTCGACTCACTACATGACCCCGCTCGTCTGAACAAGATGCTCGATTCGTCGACCTCTGGAGACCCCACGTCCTCACCTCTCACTCTGGTCACTGCCAAAGACAAGATTTCCGAGTTCGAAATGAAACACAACGACGCCGACGATACGGCCAGCGACGAGTCGAGCATCAACCAGGAGATGAATCCCGAAATTACGAGCGGAGACAAAACCACACACATCAACGTGGACGCGACCATGCACGCATCGGAGGCCGAGGTCGTGTCGTTGCAATCACTTGCGGCGGCGATGCACAGCCAAAACAGACAGCTCGACCACAGTGACGTGCCCATGGACAGTCAGAATCGACTGAACAAGCTCCAATTGGGAGAAAACTTTAAAAAGATTGTCAACGACTTGAAACCAGAAAAGTTTTCGTTTCGGCAGCACGAAGTCGACGTCACACAGCAGTATCAGCTGCGCGACATTATCAAAGATAGAAACGGCTTTGAAGTGTTTATGGACTTTTTAGTCAAGTTTTGATCTTTGTCTTTGTCTTTGTCTTTCTAGGTTATCAATAGAGCTAGTTTTGTTTATGATGTAATCACAATAGAGAGAGTTCCTCTGAAAACTTATTATATTTGGTCGAGTGTTATCAACTTAAGCATAACATTTGCAGTCTTTAGTTTGGCTAAAAAAAAATATATATATATATATATATGTATATGTATATATATATATATATATATATATATATATATGTATATGTATGTATGTACATTGAATAGTCCTAATACACTTGCGAAAACGAATTTGGAAGAACTCCCGGAAGGACTACCGATCTCACGATTGATTGAACACAATCCATTGGTGGGAATCCGCTATTTGGCGCTGTTTGAAAAGTATATCGACGACGGACGCTACAGTCGACCAGCGCCGTCTCAAATAAACATCGGATCGGACCACCACCAAAAGTGCTGCGAGACATACGTGAAGATAGCGAGCTATTACGGAGTGGAGCTCGAAGTGGAAAGAGAGCCCGCGGAGCCTTCCGTTCTGGCGACGGTCGGTAAGCACGAGCGAGGGAAGGACGCAGGTGCCAGTGACGTGCACATGGCAACCAACTTGGCGGGTATCAATGAAGTCGCGATCAACGCAGTATCGCTATCGCAGTTGGACTTCCACTCGTTGTCCCAGCTGCCTCCTGCGTTGTCGAGTCCGGTCGCCTCCGCCACGCAGAGTCCTACTGCGCTTGGTGTGACGCACGACTTTAAGACGGAGCCGAACAACAAGGAAGAAAAGAAAAGCATTGTCATGTTGGGTCCTCATCATTTATCCAACAACGTCAATGAGACGCCTCGATCGGTATTACCTTACGTTCGAGAGGGGGTCTATGCGACCTACACGGGCAAGAGTCCGCGAATCACTGACAGTCGACTTTTTTCGACGCACTCTAATCCTGTCATCGAGGGATCTATGATTCCAAACACTGCCAAAAAGCTCTCTGTCAATGACGCCACCACCGCCGCCGCCGCCGCCGCCACTGCCGTCGTCGTCAGTACTGGTGGTGTTGGACATCAAAATGCCATCAGTGTCACTGAAATCAATAATGAGACGTGGCTGTCTCCGACATTACACGATGTCACGCCCAAGATCGATCGCGAACTTCCTTCCACCATTCACGAAACGCCTTTACACAAAACCGATACCAGTACCGATTTAAATGACAAACAGCCTCTTCCGTGGTCCTTGCATCAACAGCAGTTTTCACAGACTCAATCTCAGACCGAAACCGCAAAAACTGCACACACGCTTGCACCTGTTGCTGATCAACAGAGGTCCATCAGCATCTTCTTTGCTGGCAAAACGAGGCTTTCCGGAATTCATGCTTTTCGTAGAGCCAGTCAGTTCCCTAAAAAAATTGCCATTTCACGAAAGCTGGCCATTGATTTCCATGCCAATAAAATACGAAAGGAAGAAGTTGGGCTGCAATTAATCGATGAAATAGTCATGGCTATTGATGGCAGTCTTCTTGATGTTCACACCAATTTAAGGGACTCTTTCTTGCGCTTTATCAAAACTCAGGTTTGGAAATTCTTTTTTTTTTTTTTTTTTCATTCGTGTTTCAGTGAAATGATCCAATTATTTCAATTGATGTTTCCTCCCTCCCTCCTCCTGCTTTTAGTTGTTCGCCAAGTGGATTGAAGCTCATGCAGATAGCCAAGCCCAGAAAGTGTAAAAGAAAATTGTCATTTCATTGGATAGCAAATTTTTCGTTGTAAGAAATTGAGGGGAGGAATTTTTTTTTCCAAAGTTTTGTTTCTCTGAAACCCAAATATTTTTTTAATAGTTTGTTGGATGTTTTTTTTCTTGATCAAGTTCTCTCTTTAACCTTTTTTTGTACTTAAAGAGATACTTACGATAAATTGCTTCAATTTTGTTTCTAACAACAAAAAATCAGGATCAGTGTCAACAACAAAAATGTTTGCTCTTTTGACACGTGGATACTGACACTGTCAAAAAAAAACGTTATGTGTATGAGCCCAAGACCTTTACGCAACCGCTCTGCAGTTTTAGTTTAGACAGAAAGTCTTTTCTCAAAAAAAAAAAAAAAGGGTCTGCAGAAAAGGTAAAAGATGTTGCGTCGAAATATCTTTTCCTGTTTCAAAAAGATATCACCTGGAAATGAAATTAATTGGAGAAACTACAATAACTTGTACCTGAATCAAGTGAGGCCTCTGGCCAGTGGACTTGGAGTAAATGAAAAACGTCTGCGTGAAGAAATGAGCAGCGTGTGCAAAACGAATGAAATTCAATTTTTTGCAGATTATAAAAAATCAGAAGGAAATTGGATAGTAGATAGCGATGGAAATAGATACTTGGATTGTTTTCAACAAATTGGATCTTTGCCACTGGGATACAATCATCCAAAGTTTAAAACCAAATAACGATTGTGTCGTAAATGCGCCAAAAGAGGCCTATGTTGTGTATTAAAACACATTACAAACAATAATAACAAATAACAACAATAATAGAATGCAAGAGGTATTCACCAATCCAGATAATATGCATTGGTTGGTAAACCGACCAGCACTTGGGAATTTGCCACCGATTGAGTTTCCAGAAAAAATCAAACAAACATTGATGTCAGTCGCACCAAAGGGTATGTGAAGATTAAATCCAAAAAAAAAAATGAGGACTCATTCTTCTCTCACCTTTTAATGAATGGTGTATATGTTTGATGAATCTTTGAGACAGGATTGGATCAGGTGCAATTGATGATGTGTGGAACATGCAGTAATGAGAACGCATTGAAACATGCGATGATGTATCACCAACACATCGCACGCAAAGGCAAATCACCAAGCGACAAAGACTTGTTGTCGTCTATGTGGCACCAAAGTCCTGGCACCCCTGATCATCTGTTGGTCATTGCCTTTGAAAAGGCTTTTCACGGCAGGACTTTCATGTCTTTGTCTTTGTCCCAATCAAAGGCCATTCACAAAGTCGACGTCCCTGCAATGACCGATACCGTGTTGCGATGTCCATTTCCCAACACTCACAATGACAAAGGCGAAGACGATAGGACTTTGGCTGGCATTGAACAAATGATTCGAATTGCAAAAGAAACAGGTTTGATTGCTCACTCACTTTTTTTTTTTTAAATTGTGCAAGATGGCACACTGTGCAAGGACAGCAATTTTGTGTAT
>ASPP01006718.1:0-14096 GCA_000512085.1 Reticulomyxa filosa
CATATGATGAATTGTGCGAAAGAGATAGTAAGTACGTTAGTGTGGATTATGAAATATTCAAAGTGGATAGAGCGAAGAAGGATGAAGCACGAATTTGATTGGAGCCATAAAACAAAATATTATCTCAAATTTATACTAGTTGCAGTTTAAATTTGGAATTAGACTTGGATTATCTGTATCAACTTGCTGAATCACGCAAAATTTTCAGATATCTTGGAATATGAGTCGTTTGGAAGCGATTATCACAGAAATATCAATCAGTTGCAAGGATATTAGTCAAAAACTGAAAAAGTGCTAAATTGCTTGAAATAGTGTAAACTAAATATTTTTCAACAACAAGCCAACAACACATCGTATATTATTGTAGTAATTGCAATAACAAAGAAAAAAGGATATTTTAAAACAATTATTCTTTTGAAACAAAGATTGTAAATACGTTTGATTTAGTGGAACTTTTTACAACACTATTTGAAATTTGTTCAAAATTGACTAATTCATTGGATTTTACAGAAAGCACATTATCAGAAAGTAGTGATAACATAAATGATTGAAAAAGTGGAAATAATCATCAACAGCTTGTACAAAGTCAAGAAGCTGAAAAAAAGTCAAATATTTACATATTCCAATGAAGACATGTTGGAACAATTTGAAATCAAAACAATTTCGAATTAAAATTGTCGTGCATTGAGTTGGACGATTTGCAAAGTACAATTACAAATTTCGGATTTATATTAAAGTATCATAACAATATATTGATACTAAACATATACTTGATTATATGGAGAAACATAGTATTATACAATTGCAGTAGAAATGCTTCGAATTAAACAGAATATCGATAACATAAAGATCGTGAATGTCCAACAACATTAAAAACTAATTATCTAGTTAGTTCAGGACCACGTTGATGAAAGTACTGTTAACGGGAGAAAATGACATAGACTTGATTGGAGTCACCAAAATAGTCGATCATTTGATAAATACAAGATAATAAATAAATTAAACGATTTTATTCAATTCTGAATATTCTATAGATGAACTAATTCGTAAATGAATGTACCATAAAGCATGTGTGAAACTATTATCAACGAAAGAACAATAAATCATAAGAATGTTTTTACGAAAAAATAACATATTCGTTCTATGACATGGAAATCATGCAAGCGATTCTATTATATGTACGATCGTCCAAGAAATTAGGCAAAAGATTAAAATTAATTTTTCAAGACTAGAAAAAGTAGTAATATTGAAAAGAGAACAAAAAGCAAATAGACAATGAAAAAACCAAAAACAATGATAATGTCGCAGTAACACATATAAATCACAACTTTCTATGACAACAAGTGATTGACCAAATGACAACAATAACAACAAAGACAAAAGTCAACAAGCACAAGACTTCTATCAAGTGGGAGACAAAGTCGTGACAATAACTAACAACTTCGGAAAACTGTTAAAGATTTTGCAGCAATCGTATAATCGATAAAGCTATTCATTAATGTAAATACTTAAATAGTGTTTTATACAAAAAAAGTTAATGTTAATACAAAGCATATCAAACAAAATGAGCAAAGTAAACGAAACTTGTAAAAAACAATAAATGTAAAGACATAAGTAACAAATTGTCATTCCATACTATTGTACAATTTTCTTTGTTATGTCCAAGATTTATTTTTATTCGTTTTAATTTTTTTTTTTAGACATTGATGGAGAAAAATTCAAAAGATAAAAATTAAAAACAGTAAGTACAGTATTATAAAAAAGGAATTTGACACCTAAAATACCACCTTATAAGGATTATTGTGTTTCTACATGAAAAAACAACATTTTTTTAAAAATATCTACGAATCTTTAGTTTTAAATATTATTTTGGGTTTTTATTAAGTCTTTCTAATTTTTTCAAAAATTTTAATCTTTCATTTGATTTGGTAAAATATCTTAAAGAAAATACAGTCAGTTAAAAAAGCCAAAATAGATATAACACTTTGGTAAAATTGAATTAAATTTTAAAAAACATAATCATGCAACCACAAAAATCTTTTTTAAAGTAAATGAAAGATTAAAATTTGTGAAAAAATTAGAAAGACTTAATAAAAACCGAAATGATATTTAAAAACTACACGATCCTTACATATTTTTTAAAAAAATTTTGATTAAATGTTGTTTTTTCATTGAGAAACATAAAAATAAAACAAAAATAAATAAATAATTACAAATTAAATCATTGTTAAAACTAATGCTTCAATATTAAAAAAAAATTGTATGTTAAATATCCTTTTCACATTGGAAAGAGAATGAAAAGTACATGTCAAAACTTACGAAAAATGACTAATACTATAAAACATAAAAAATGAAAACTAAAATTGAAGCTTCCAAACCAAGTTAGGACGTTAGAACAAACTTTTGCCGATCGATTGGTGAAATTTCGGCGAAATAACGTTGCTGTGTGACGAAGTTAGACCTCAATCAATTTTTATTTTAGTGAACTTTTTAAATTTTAATGTTGAACAGTTACTTAAATGAAGACTGAGTTTTCGTCAAAGTCAGATTTACAAATGAAATATTCTATATCAGGTTTTAAAAACAAGGCACCAATATAATTTCGATTTTAATTTTATGAAAACTAATAAGAATCTGCACAAGTTCCAAAAAAAAGGAGGAAAAAGAAGTCCCAAAATGATTTTTCAGTTTATATTGTTCTCATTATAACCATACGAAGCACATCACAAAAACACAAAAATTGGAAGGTGCTTCTTCCCCTCCCACCTTGTCAATTCGGATTCACAAGCAAAAAATGTAAAAAAAATCAAAGAATAATACAACACTGACAATTAGAGGATTGAGCGTTACCAGCCGGCTGCGGTTTTTCGTCGATTAAAGGTGAAGTTGCCTTTGTTTCTTCCTCTTGAGCGACGGGTTTGTCAGTGGCAACCACTACAGTTGTAGCAGCAGGTTTTGAGTTAGTTTTCTCTTGTGCTTTTTGTTGTTTCAGCCGTGCAATTTCTTCTTCAAGTCTTGCAATTCGCAAATTGGCATTATCCGAATCAGATGCAACTGTTTTTTGCTCTACTTTTAATCCGCTATTTTCACTTGCCAAATCAGTGACAGCATCTTGTTCTTCCTCCAATGCACTTTGAAGAAACACCAATTGGTTTGAAATATCACCATAATCCTTTTGGACTGACGCCCGAATTTGTGCCAAATTGTTTTTCTGTTCTTCCAATGCTTGTTCTGTGTCACATTATTTATTTTCAAAATAATAATACAAAAAAGGGGGAGGAGACCGAACCTCTGTTATTTAGAGAAAAAAAAATACGTAACATTAAGTATGAATTTAAAAAAAAAAAAATTAGTAAGTATACATACATATAATAAAAGAAAAAAACATATACATATACATATATGTATAAACAATTCAAAACTCTGGGCAACGGATTGAGACAATTTGCTTTCCGAATCTTTGACGCTGGCAGTCAAAGTGGAAACTTCTTCTCCCAAATTTTTATTGGCTTGAGCAATCGATTCGTTTTCTTTCGTTATGGATGCAATCTGTGCCTCTTGCTCCGCGATGTTATGGATTTGCTCTTTTTCCAAGTTTTGCAAATGTGCGGCCTTCACCTCCAGGTCGATTGGCAGCAATTTCCGACATTTTACAGTCACAAACAATTCTCCCTTTTTTACATTCTTCAATGTCAACGGGCCAGTAAAAACCTTTTTTTTTTTACCGATTGTGCGAATCAAACAAAAGAAAAAAATATTTTTAAAGTAATGTTCATCAGCCACATACACACACAAAGTCCCCCCCCCTCTTCTTATCCTCTCTCGCCCTGTGTTGGTCATGGTTTAGATATACCAGAGTGGCTGTCTGCAAAAAAGCCATCCAAGGAAAGTGTATAGTCTCCGATGGGATCATGCTTTGTGCCCTTGTCCCAATCCCACACATTGAAAGTCAGCTCCTTTGGATCTTTGAAAAATATAAATTGCGTTTTTTCATTCCAAACAGGATCCAATGTTTTCATTATTGTTTTTGTCGTGTACGTTTGACGGAAGGCTGTACCTAAAAAAAAAAAAAAAGGTCCCAAAAGTTCCATCGCTTTTTTTTATTATTCGAAGGGGGTTGGGCCATCAAGTCAATCCAAAAAAAAATTGAGTTTGTTAACTCGGCAATAAGGGTCCGACAATCCAAAAACATCGGCTTTCGTAAGATTTGTTGCCTTCGTGACATCTACTTGAATCAAAAATATCTGCACGTACGTGTCCGCTGTGGACAAGCCTGTGTCTTCCGCTTCTTCATCTATATACAAACAAATTGATTTTAAATATACGAGTTATCGCTTCAAAACTAGAAGAAACAAAGTAAATATTACCCTTGCTATCGTCGTGTTTTGCACTTGCCATAATAACTGTCCGCTCGCTGGTAACAGAACTTTTGTTAAAGTTTTTTTTGCAACTCGAGAGGTACTCGTCCCACAAAAAGCAGACAAAACAGAACGACTTTTAGAGAGTTCAAATGAATGTAATAGGAATTTATTAAATAACGTTACAGACGGTAAAATAAATTTATAACAAGTAAAAGTTCAGTAACCCAGCTGAACTTTCCAGCATTGAAGATGCGTCGTATATTAGGAAGAAAGAAGTGGATTATCATTCCAACTCTTGTGTGTCGGTACTTCTTTTGCTTTTTTTTTGTTTTATTCTTTTAATAGAATTGCAGAACATGTATGATCTATTGAATCTCTGGCGGTGTTCTGGGGGGGGGGACACTGGAAAACGACGTAATTTGAAACAATTGGAACATAAGCGGCGTACGTAATGTGGCAAGGACAAAACTACTTGTGGCTGTCCCACAGTAGCTCCTCCGGAGGTGGTCAGTCGAGCAACCGTGTGAGCGGAAGCAACACGAATCGCTTGGTGTTTGTGCAAGTGTACCATAGACACGGTGACCGTACTCCGCTGTTGTGTTTACATAAAAACCACGACTTGGAGACGAAAATGTGGAGTGGTTTGGTGTGCAAAAGCTATTCCCCATATGTCTTACCAGCGCACATGGATACCGATCAAGATAGTTTGATAGAAACAGAAAACCCCCATCACGTGCGCACCCACGATACGGACGCGGACCCACACGAGAAAAAGGAAGCCAACAAATTATGTCAGTGGAAGAATATCGCACAGCGATTGCGAGGCGCTTATCTTGTGCATTCCAATGACAATTACTATGGTTCTTTTTTTTTTTTTTTTTTTTGAAATAGAAAGGGGGGGAGGCACGTGGTGGCACATGACTTTTTTTTAATTAACAAAAAAAAAAAAATCTTTTCGAATTTTTATTGGCCCTTTTTTTTTTTTTTTTTTTTGCACAGGTGACAATTATACAATCGATTCGCGTGATCCAAAACGGTTCAAAGACAAATTGGAGCTGCTGACATTTGAACGACACTACACGAAGGCTTGGATGGGACAGCTGACGGAGAGAGGCGTGCGTCAAATGGAAGAGGTCGGACGTTGGCTGCGAAAGCGTTACATCGACGAGTTAGGGTACTTGTCGCCCACTTTTCATTCGGGGAACGACGGAACTTCCAATTCCAACAAACTTTGGATACAAAGCACCAACTTTGCGAGGACCATGTATTCCGTCGATTCGTTATTGATGGGGCTATGTTTAGTGCAACACTTTTTTTTTTTTTTAATTCCTTCCCTCTCGGCTCCCCCCTTTTATATATAAATATATGTATATAATGTGCTATGGCTTGCGTTGCTTAAAAATCAGATCCAATGACACATCGCACTGGAGAAAATAAAAGCATTGCAATTCATGTGGACATTGACAAGACCTTTTTTTATCCCTATCCGAAATTATGCCGCAAATGGAGTCGAGTTCGACAACAAAACTCAGCCTATTTGGAAGCCAATTCTGACAAACAGTTTATTGGATTGAAAGAAAAACTGGCTGCTTCTTTTGGCCATAAAGCATCTGACTTTGATTGGGATTAGTTAGTTTTTATTTTTATTTCTATTTGTCTTTTCAAAAGAAGGGGGGGAAAAGAGAGGGGAAAAAAAAAAAAATTGAAATAACTTTAAATATAAACATTACGCAAAAAAAAAAAAAAAAAAAAAGTTTGGGAGAAGCACTCTTGTGTCGACTCGCTCATCAAAAAGACCTTCCAGCTGACATTCCTCAAGAAACGATACGTGATTATTGCGATTACAGCGCAAAACGAGTAACCTATCAATACTCGCGTAATGACGAAAGTTGTCGCCTCGCATTTGGCGTGATGTTGGACAAACTGTTTCATTCGATGAAACATGACGATGGAATGTTCCGTATCGTCAGTTGCCATGATAACACTATCCTGAGCTTGTTAGCTGCTTTGAAAAAAGAGATCCCTGGTTGGCCACCTTATGCGTCAACCATTATTTTTGAAGTTCAACTCATCACATCCTTTTCTTTTACAAAGAAATTATATGGATACACAATTTATATAATATATATGCTTGCACATTAAATGACAAGTAATGAGCTCTTTTTTATAATTGCTTTTTGCAAAGGTGTGGGAGAGAGAAAGAGACAAAAAAAGATTTGTCAAAGCTTTCTATCGTGGTGATCCTGTCAAACTTAATGGAGCCGAAGAATTTGTCAGTTTGGAAGGACTTGAAAAAAGATGGGGCAATTGGATGGTCTCAGAAGAACAATATTTGGGTAGTGAGTGCCTCTGTGAACCAAAGTTGTAAATTGACCTTGTTTGGTTATGAGCTCTTTGAGGGACCCTTCCGTCCTTGCCAAGTTTTGATTATTTTGCTTGAACTTGCTCACCATTCGTCATTGCTAGCAAAAAAATCATGCCACTTTGCTCCAAAATACTTTTCTACAAAAAAATATTTGGAAAAAATTATGTCTCAGCAAAACAAATTTTTAGTACTCTTAGGTCCCCAATACTGGGATTAAAAAAAGCTTGGGACGTGATTGTTGCTTTTTCAATTAGTTCTTATGTCAACAACCTTTACGGCAAGATTTGTTTTTTTTTGATGAAACAAACATTCTTACTCAAAACGGCAAATGTTTGAATTTTTTTATTTGGTTTTTCTTTGTGAAGCCGATCTACTTGATTTACAACTCTTTCAATTTTTTGCTTGAATAGATTACTTTTAATGATTACGTATATCATGAAAAAAGTTAACCGCCCAAACTTTGATAAGAAATTTCTTTTAATTTTAATGTTTTCGCAAATCAAAGATGTAACTCAATACGTGACATCACGACTATTGTGAGTAACAACTTTATGTTAGGTGTCTTGTTAAAAGATATCAAAAAAACAAAACAGAGGTAAACACTTGCAATAAGTGTTGTATGTTTTGTTTGTTTTTTGCGTAGAGTAACACAACGGTAAAACGCACAAAAAAAGTGTTTTTTTTTTTTAATTCTTCCTTCAATAAAGTTTTTTGTTCATGAAGCAATTCAATTTGCTCGATCATGAACTAACGGATGATTGCAAGGATTGGGTTAACAAAAAAAAGGCAATTGTGCTTGATCTTATCTGAATTGTTTTTTTCTTTTAAAGAAAAAAACATGATTTGTATTTGTGCTGAAGTTCTGTGAACGCGTGATGTAATTTTTTTTGTGGTTGAATGTTTGCCGTACAGCCTCGTTTCGGAAGGTGATCCTTTATTTATCAAAGTGGCACTTTTCAAAAAAATGGATATTTTCACTTAGTTTTTGGGACATTGTATGGTGATAAAATTTTTGTCAATTCTGTTAATTATAAATTTAAAAGGCTTAAACTTGAAATTGGTTGTCCTTGTAAATTCTGTAATAATTTACCTCTACTTTTTTCAACAAATTTTGGATTATGAAAATAATTTCAAACAAAAATAATCAAAATATTTTTGTCTCCCAAAAATACTATAAATTGACAAGCCTGTTCAAAAAATATGACAGTCATAACCGCTGGCTTAAAGGGGTCTGTTGTTAAAACTTGTTAAGTTATTGTTGTTCTCCAGACTTTGGAATTTAGTATTTGGCCGATTCTAAGTTGTCTAATCGGTCTCTTTTATTGTGTTGGATTGTTGAGATTATATTTTTGTGCTGTTCTTGAGCTGTTCCGAACTTCTTTGGAGAACCATGACGCCAGAAGTTTATAAAATGTCGTATCAGATCGTGTCTTGTTTATCGTTTTTGATAATCGTATGCGTGCTGGGCTTATATATTCGCCACTTGAAAGTACAAGCTATGGAAGAAAAAGAGGAACCAATAGAAGAAAAAACATGGAGTATTCTCGATCGCATCCCTTGGATGTCAATTTGCACAATCTCTTTTTTCATTTGTTACGCATGTGCGAATTTGCTGGCCTGTGTGGAAAAATATGCAGATACGAAATATTGTTTTGAGAGGACACAGATGTTTACAATTACAATAGGAGTGGGTCGTCTTTGCATGTATAACATTTATATTTTGCGACTGGAACTGATTTTCAAAAATTGCGCTTATGGTTATTCGACAAGATTTACGACTACTTTCAGAGGATTTGCTTTTGCTACATTTCTTCCATTTTGCGCAAGCATGTATTATTGTGTTCGTGGTGTTCAGACAAAATTCAGTGATTGCACTTTTGAGGCTCCTCGCTGGTTTGAGCTCGCATACTTGATTAGCGACGCTTTTTTTAGCTTCTCCTCCTTGATATTGTTCTTAAGGTTTGTTTTTTCTATTTTCATCCAAAAAAAAAAAATATAAGTGTAATAAGAATTTGAAATTTGTGATTGGTTTGAAAATTCTTACAATAATAACAATAAAACAAAAAGGCCTTTATTCAAAGTCTTGACCACAAATTCTGATAGTAGACTTCGCTTTGTTGCAACCAAATGTACGGTTTTAACAATTATATCAACATTATCAATGATGATGGGAGTTTTCGCAGCTGGCGGCTTGCAGTTCTTCCACTTGGCTCGACTTGATGATGTTTAGTTTCTTTTTCTTTGTGCTGAGATTTTTGGAAGAAATTCAGAACAATGGACAGAAAACAACGTATTCTTTTGCTGTTTGATAATTAATTCTTTTGCAAACACAAAAAAAAAGGTAATCGAATGCGTCTGTGTCCTCCTGATGAATAATACCTACAAAGGTTGGTATGAGTGCTTGTGTGCTGGGTGCATTGTTTGCTGCAGGCCATCACTTGAAATGGTCGAGAAAGGAATGATAATCTCAGTGGAACAACCTTCATCTGAAAAAATCGACAAAATTGAAAGCTCTTCGTGAATTTATACATTTTTAAAACACGCAAATGCTTTGCTTGGCAATGTTTTTATTGTTTTCTGAGGTTTTTCTTGTCTGGTGCATTGAGTGAAGGTGTAGGGGTTGGGATCGATGTGGGTTTTGGATAGGATGATTTTTTTTTCTATTTTTTTAACTCCTCAAGATTTTGAGAGAATGAATTTGGCATTGCAGAGAAACCCATTATGTATGGGACCTGTTCATGTTTTAAAAAATTTGTAAAATAGTCCCTATTTTGCACTCTTTTTGTTTTTAAGAACAAATTTCAAAATGATTTTAAGAAAAGGTAGCTGTGAAAACATATACTCACTCCAATACAAAGTTTTAACTGCACCAATCACGTTTACGAATACCGCAGAACGTGCACACTGAAAAAAAAAATAGTTGTCCATTTAATTTATTTTCAAAAATTTTGATATCCAACACCTAAATTTTTTGTTGTATTAAGGTCATAACAAACTAGCATGAAATATGAAATTTGTAAAAACCCCAGCGTCTTTGCAAAAGTTCGTTTTTATCAAAATAAAGCTAGTATCTGGTATTTAATCATAAACATCCAAAAGACTTTCATAATAAATTCAGATGAAATCTACTTCGCCTGTTCAGAATCAAGATACTTCAAATACTCAGAGTAAGTCGAAATGGAAGCGCGTATGGCTCAAAAAGATGGTTGAGCTCGAAGAAAAAGAGAAAAACAAAGAAAAAAATAAACGATTTCGTTGTTCATTTTGCCACATGAAAAGAGACTTGGAACTTGACGTTTGAATTTTTTTATTTTTTTATTTTTTTATTTTTTGTTTCTATAACAAAAAAATAGCCACGTTTAAAACAAGCCGGTGTGATTTTTCTCTTTTCTTCTTCTTGATATCCGACTTTATAAAAACAAAAAAAAAAAGGGAAAGATATGGACACTTTCAAACTCAAACTACCAAAAATGTTTCACAGTATCGATGGAACAAAGAATTCTATTATTGGTCACAAAGATGCACGAACATGTTACAAGATATAATAGTAAACGAATATGAATTGGGAGAGAATATGTTTGAATTGCTATTGCAATTTGTGGACACACAGTCCTCTCTTCCTTACCAAGGGCAACACAATCGACATTTGATCTCACGGTATTATTCCTATAGCGAAGAACTGTGCAAGTACCATAGTTTATGTTTCAATTGGATATGCTTTCATAATGCTCGGGCTTATGACAAATATTTTCAACAGCAATATAAAAACCGCGACATAATGGACTGGGTTATCGACAATACTCATGGGGAAATTATCAAGATTGTGTTGTTGGGTGCTCCAAATACTGGAAAATCTTCTTTCATTGAAAGGCAATGCTTTCAAAGCTTTGTTAGAATTTTTTAAAAAAAAAAAAACAACAAAATCACGTATACGTAGTCTTCATTTCGCCTCTTTTTTAAAGTATATTTCGGGGTTATTATTTACAAAAAAAAAAATTATTTTTTTAAAAAAAAAAGGAAATGAAAAGTAATAAATTTGAATTGTTTCAATAGAACACGGGAATAGCAAGAGGATACATTGGTGAGTTTGTCGATGTAGTAGAACTGGACAATAATTTCATTCAATATTTAATTTGTGACACTACTCCTAATGAAGCCATGGCCAGTACAGAAAAAGATGATGCAGCCTTTTCCGAATTTGAAAAACTGCTCACAATAGCTCATGGATTTATACTGTTGTATAGTATTGACAATGTTCAGAGCCTGACTTATGTCACTGCTATGTTTCAACGTATTATGAATTGCCAACTACGTAAATACCAAGACTTTGCTTCCATTTCAGCAAATTCAGCAACAATATCGACTGATTCCAAATCACTACATTCACAACCACAATCACAAAGTAAACAATATCGGCCATTTGGTTGTGTGTTGTGTGCAAATAAACATGATCTTTGGTTCTTTGAAGACTTCAACGCCCAGACGCTCAACTATGAAAAGTCTTCGGCTGGTGTCAGACAAAAGCCCAAAACGACGAATGGCAAACCCCTTGATCGCATCTGTTTGACTCAAGAAGGCTTACAAGTGGCTCAGTCTTTGGGTGTTGCTTTTATTGAATGTAGCGCCCATTCCGACCATAATATTGATTTGGCTGTGCAAGAATGCTTGAGAGACGTGTGGTTCAGAGAAGAGACGTTTCGAGACGCACTATAAATCTATTATTACCACAAGTCTCTAGTGTTTAGTATTATTACTTTTTCCCCCCCCCTCCTTCTCCTTAATTCAACGCATGTGAAAGTTTCGTTACTTTATTATTTCATCAATTTTAGAAAAGCTAAGTTATGAGTAATTCAAAAAAAAAACATTCGGTTTGCTTTAACAATTTTGTTCCGTCTTACAATGTTTTGTTATAAAAAGGAGACATTTTAATGCAATTTTACAATTTTAAATGTTCAATTGAGCAAACGAGTTCTTTCGTTTGTATTCTTCCCTCGTTAACAAGAACGCTATATTTACATTTCGTTTTGTTTTGTTTATTTGTTTGTTTGACTGGCTTATTTTTCATTTTCTTTGCTGTCACTTGAAAGATTTTTGTCAGATTCGTTTTGCGATGCAACATTTTGTTTCCGCAGGATTTTGTCTTTGATTCGATCATAAAAGTCCTTTTTTTCATCAATTCTTTTGAGATAGGGCGAGTCTTTGGTGAATTTGGCAGCACCCAATAATTTGGGCAAAAAGTTGGAAATAAACTGTCCTGAAAACCAGTTCAACAATCTGTAAGGAACATAAGTCTTTGGGTCACAATTGAACATTGCTGTCACCTTAGTTTTTTCATTTGAAATCCGTTCCAAGTAAAACCCACCAACGTGAATGTCCACTCGAACTCGACTGCTCTATACAAAGTGATAACAATAATAGGTAATATTATGTTTACTATATTAATATGTTTTAATGTTCTCTTTCTTTTTATTATTAACAAACAAACAAACAAACAAACAAACTTGCGGTTTTGGAATATCGACTTCGTCCGACTCTCTCGAGTCAAAAAAAATCAAAATATTGCCATTGTCCAAATCGTCGACTCCATATCCATAGAGCAGACACTCACGATCGTGGAGTGGCCAATACAAAGAGATGCGCACATATCCTTGTTTGCAATACATAGCCAACTGTCCCAATTCCATGGATTCTTGACAAAACGGTAACCACGTGTGAATTAAATCCATTTCATAAAATAGTGCAATCAAATTAAACACTGGCACATCCTCCACACCAACACAGCGAAAGGTATAGGTATTCGTGTTTTTTGGCTGCATGTAATCACATATCCAATCCCCTTTTGCATTCAATCGGTTCCATCCCTCTTCCATTTTCAATACGTTCAGCCTTCGTACATGTGTATATGTATACATATATACATATGTGTGCGGCTATGTAAATGTGCCATTGGTCATCTTCCTTATCTTTCAAAAAAAATTATTTTTAGACTCACATTTGTAAGGTTTCATTGTGTTTGACACGAATATCCACAATCAATGGGTAGGCGTCCAGCTCTTTGACTAAATCACAAGTGTCGTCCTTGACCTCATCCGATTTCACAGATGCATACATTTTTTCCATCAAGTCCACTGCGACAAAAAGCCTTCCATCCAAATGGATCTCTTTCAATTCCTCCAACTTTTTTGCAATACTTTCGTGCGAGTGGAGGACACTATTTGGATCACTTAGTTTTGCTGCATGTTTGGCTTGAGCAGTTAAATGGTTATTGACAAAAGATGGAGCTTCTTTTGCATCTGATGAATATTGAGACATTTGGTTTTTACTTTAACGGGATATTAAGGCTGAGCTACTTGAAAAATTCATTTAAAAAAAAAAAAACACTTGTCTACAAGTTGTAACAGTTAATAAACAATAGTCGGCGAAAATCGTGTTGGGGTTATCACACAAATCCTATATAAACAAATAAAAAATAATTTATTTGTTTGTTTATGAATGACTTTCAAAAAAAGAAAGAACAAAATGAAAATATTACAATACACAAAAGCGATTGAATAAATTCCAAACACCACTTTTCATTTTAAATTTAGTAGCTGCTTTTTTGTTTTTTTCTGCTTACTTTTATAATTTGCATATTTTCACATTAAAGTTGTAGGGTAAGCTCTAGACAAAGGAAAGTCAGCCTTACAATATTTTTTAAAAGGTGACTGTAGTTTATCAAATTGTATTACCGATTGCTACAGGTCATTCATCACCAATAGTTGACAATTGTTGACCGAACATTGAAACTTAGGTTTGACAATTAAGAGCGGTCAAAAATTATGTCACGATCAAAAGAAAAAAAAAATTACATTTCAAAGTTGCACAAATAAACTAAAACAGCTTTTCGAAACATGACCTTTATCAATGTATGCAAAATGCACATTGGTTCATTTATATAGCCTTGCACATATACATGCACACTTGTACCCCTTTTTAAAATTGAATTGTATTTTACTTTTAGATCAGTTAGAAGATTGATCCTTTTGCATACCTTCCACATAAAAAATTAAGAGAGCAAATAAGATGCCATCAGTGAACACAGAACGAAAGAGTAAGTACCATTGAGACGCAAAAGCATCATATCCGGCTTGCGACTGCACTTTGTCCACTAACACAGGTACTTGTGCACATATTGCCACAAAATACAAAGTAAATCCGAACAGTAGCGCAAAGAGTCGTTTACGTTGTTTTTTCTCCTGGATCATGTCCACTACAGTTGATTCTGTTTGTGAAGACAATTTTGAAGCCCTACGTGATGTCATAAAGTTCTCCACGAACTCTGGACTGTTAAGCGGTTGGATCGTAGTATTTTGTGATCCTTTTTTTTTTTT
>ASPP01006738.1:0-13680 GCA_000512085.1 Reticulomyxa filosa
TAAATGGTTATGAGACAGCACCCGTCAGATCACAAGACATTAGTGACTTCCCCCCGACTACTCAAGACGGCTTCATTCAAAATCCACATGTTTGTTTGATTTTTTTTTTTAAAAATTTATATAAAAAAAAAAAAAAAGGGAAAGTTTATACGTATTTCATGATTTATGTTGATTTGTTTCTTTGTTCACCTTTTTGCAATGAGTGAGACTGTTACAAAAAAAAAAAGGGGCTGTGTGCTCATGTAAAAAATGTATACGTGCAACGAATAGGAAGAAATAGTCCGTTTGAACAATTTGATAGAATTAGGCAAACAAAAATTGGCATTGCAAACAGAGGTTAAAAAAAAAAATAATAATAACAATCTTTTTTTTTTGAGTTGTCGTTGGCACATTCCATTGAGTATTAAAAGAGAAAGTAGCCAAAGGAATATGTGTCATATAGACACACATATACATATACATGCATATACACATATGTCGCATATAATCAATGTACTGAATTTACATTTTAAATGAACACAGCAAATCGAACAATTGTCACGTGAAAACAAGTCATTGCACGACGACATCCACCAACTGTACTCGACACTGAAAGATAAAGGACTGGCGAAACCCTATCGCATGAATACAATGACAAATTGGAAAGAGGAGGATTTGGAAGAGCTCGAAGCAGAAATGTCCAGAAAAGGAGCCGAACTGCGAAAGGAAGACTTGAAGCGACAGTTTGAACGACAAGAGGAGATGTATTGGCAATCGCAAGGCATTCCCGAAGACGCAGAGACCCAAAACAATGACAGTAAGAATGACAACGTACCAAACGCGTATCGTGCACAGACGATAATCCACCATGGAGACGAGGACGAGCCGGCAAAAGAGGCAACAGACAATCGAGAGCACGACGCCGAAGACGAAGCGGCCAAAAAGTCTCACATCATTCGCAGCGCAACAGAAACGGGCTTTTGGACCGAAAATGATTGGCAAGCGGTCAAAGATGATATGATGACCGAAATTAAAAAAATTAAGAATCAACAAATTGCACAAATGGTGGAAAAGCAAGACGCTCTGCGGATGCAAAAAACCAATCCCAGTGAAATCGGTGATACGCAGGTTTTTTTTTTTTTTTTTTTTTTTTTGACTTGTGGGTGTTGAAATGAAAGTACACGGTCATAAAATCATACACATTTCATACGCTAGGAATTGGAAGAGTTTTCTCCAGTTAAGGAAGCAACGTCCACAATTGCACCCAACAACAATACTGAATCTGCTCCGGCAGATGATCAAGTGGGCCAATTACGCAATGAAATAATGGCTGAAATGCATCGACTGCATTTGCAATCGATGCAAGAAATGTTCGAAAGAGAAGAAAAATTGCGTTGGAATGTTAAGACACTTTTTTAAATATTGTTTATATAAATATAAAGTCCAAAAAAAAAAACACCATCTGCAAATAAACAGCCTCAAAATGAAAAACACAACTTGATGACTGAAGAAACGGCGAATGCTACCAAAGCCAATGATTTGGAAAAAATGCAAGAGGAAATGATGGGTCAATTGCGAGAGATGACGAGACAAGAATTAACCAATATGTTCGAAAAGCAATTTCGACTTCGAGAAAACCAAGTTTTGCTGTTCTTTACACAATTGAGGAAAACAGAAATCTAATTATGGTAGAGCGAGGGGGTAAAATGGAAACAGACGATTGACATAACAGTGAGCACCTCTTTTTTTTTCTCCCCCAATACTTTTATGTTTGCAGCCAATCAATTCGGCCGATGGCTATAGTCCAAATGCAAGCGTCAATACCAATATCAATGCCAATGTCAATGTGAATGCAAACGCAAACAACAGTGGAGGCAACAGAAGTGGCCCTCACAACCTGGTTCATCCAAAAACATCACTAGCTGATGACGAGTTGGAAAAATTAAGACAAGAGATGTTGGAAGATTTGAACAGTAAGCAAAGAGTAGGATTGACTGCAATGTTTGAACAGCAAACGAAGAATCTTTGGACAGGCTATGAGTCCAGCCCAGCAAATGCCGACACCACAAATAAAATTGAAAGCAACACAGATAAAGAGAAAGGAAAAGAGAAAGAAACAACGCCAAAAATAGATCAACAATTGAATGAAAAAAAAGGAATTGGAAGATAAAGTTTCTCAATTGACTCGACAACTAGAGGATGAACGCAATCGACAAAATGGTTTGCAGACAAGAATCGAAGACTTGGTTACCAATTATGAAAATAGATTGACAGAAGCAAACAAATTAAGAAATGGTTTACAAGATGAAATTGTAAGGCTTACTGATTCCAAAGTTACCTTGGTTAAAACTACTGCTTGGCAATTGGATAATCTCAGGTCAAAAACAATCACAAACAAATTTTCTTTTATTTATTTCTTTATTTGAACATGGTTATGTGTTGTACAGACGAGTAATTAACGCTTTGTTGCAAATTGAATCTTGCAAAAAAATTACCAAAATGTTGCTTGACGATTCTTTACGCTATGGAGCAAAGTAAAATAACACTTATTGATAAAACCGTTCTTTGTTGGGCTTTTTTTTGTAGATTTGGTTTTATTTTGAAAACACTTGAATTGAATGAAAAGTTTCTTTATGTTTCTGTTGATATTGGTCAAGATATTTTTTTCCTTTCTCAATTTTTACACATTGGTTTTCTATTAACTCAAAATGTTGTGTAAAAATAAATGAAAAACTCCTATGATATATAATGATCGTGATTATTCAATTATTGTATTGAATACAAAAAAACCGAGAACAAGGACTTAAAAAAAATTAGTAAAAAAGCGACAAAATTTGAAAATAATGGCCGTGTGCTTCACAAAACAAGAAATTAAAGTTTGACTAAGAGAACACCATCGTCACTGTCACTATCTGTGTCCAAGTTATGAACAATTTGGTCTGATTTTTGTTGATTTTTGTCATTGCTATTAGTGATCAGTTTTTCATTTTCTGTTGTACTTTTATCTTGACCTTGATTTTCTTTATTAGCGGTTAGAGGCACGGGAGGACTTTGAATGGAAGTAGAGGGTTTGTGCAAGTCTTGCTGTTGTTGGTAAAACTGCCAAACTGTATTTTTTCGAATGCATTGCTGAAGTGCTTGTAACTCTTGGCGAACCAAAGATCGATATTGAAAGGCATCACCAGACTGAAGAAGAAGAGAGAGTTCAAAATGTTTAGCCCACAGAAGAGGATCAGGAGGAGAAGAAGTAGATAGATTCTTAAAATAATCCGCAAGTTTGACAGCAAAAGTATCGACAGCAATAATCCGTGTTTTAAAATATAAATCCTTGACATTTGTTGTGTATTCTGTTTCGAACAATTTTTGATGACAAGGATGGGATGGATTGGTTAAATCTTGCTGTAAAGATAATTGTCGATGATGTTCAGTATCGTGTTTATTTTCTTTGTTTTTTTCATTTTCTTTATTTTCTGCTTGTTGCATTACAGATAATGCAGTTTGAAAATCAAGTTGGCTAATATCGGGAATGGAAGGGTGTGACTGTGAAGACGAATGAGAGTCTAACAAACGAATTTGATCTTGAGTGGTCATGGGTTTGGGATTAAAAGCATCAAGGGAAGGATAGTTATCATAATCAGTGTAATCGCAACCATTATAATTTTCATCATTATTACAATCATCGTTATCATCGAAAAGATCGGCAAAAGAGAATTTAGTTCGATGATGGTCATTATCATGATCAAAATTGCGATAGCGACTAGCATTGGAAACAAATTGTTTGACAGTGTCAGGGGAATTACAAAATTGACAGCACTTTGGATTAGGTGGTCTCGCTCTCGTGTCACCAAGATAATGAAGGAAAAATTCGCGATGACATGACAAAGTTTGACAAAGTTGCTGGCATTGGCGAAATAAAGAAAGCGAGTGCTGATATTTCGGACACAATTTAGCTTTTTGGCAAGCATCAGAATAAGTTAAAAGAGGATCTTTTCGCAAAAAGGATTGAACAACTTGTTGAAATAGAAAAGATTCTCGAGAATAGATATCCGATTTGGAAAATAGCAATAAGCAAGTAGCAGGCTGACCATCTCTGGAAGCTCTTCCTGTTTCTTGATAAAAATCTTCAATGGATTTGGGTAGATTGGTATGAATAATGAAACGAACATCTGATTTATCAATTCCCATACCAAAAGCACAAGTGGCAACAATAATTTTGATGGTACTTTGTTGCCACAAATTTTGAATGGACTGTCTCGTTTTGCAATTTAACCCTGCGTGATAAGAAGAGATGGAAAAGACATGTTTTAAATTACTTGCAATAAAATCAGCATCTTTTCTTCGAAAGCAATAAATAATGCCAGTGTGATCTTTGGAAAAATTTGTTAATATAAAAGTTTGAATTTCATATAGCATTTGTTGTAAATGCAGTGTTTGAAAGTAATGTATTTGATAACAGATATTCGATCGATCAAAATTACCGGTCAATTGAATGTGGTCATCTTGCAAATGTAATTGATTGCAAATATCAATACGTATCTTTGGGGTGGCCGTTGCTGTTAAAGCAATAACTGGAATATTTGGATAGTCCTTTTTCAATAATTGCAATTGACGATAACTGGGTCGAAATTCATGTCCCCATGTGCTTATGCAATGACATTCATCAATTGCAAATAAACATAATCCGTTTTCTTTGTGCAATTGTTTCAATATTTGTTTTAATGTTTCATTACTGTTTAATGTCTCTGGCGTTGTATACAATAGCTCGATTTTTTTTTCTTTTAATTCGATTAGTATTTGTTTTTTGGTCTTTTCTTTTACGCTGCTATTTAATATCCTTGCTTTTATCTTGTATTGCTGTTTCATTTTTTCTACTTGGTCTTCCATTAATGCTATTAATGGACTTATCACTATTCCTAGGTTTTTTTCTATTAATGGCGGCAATTGATAACATAAACTTTTACCACCTCCTGTTGGCATCAGTAATCTGTATACATTTATGTTATATTTGTATTGTTTTTTTGTACTCAAAACACTTATCTCTCATCTACACCACTTAACAATACATCTTTCTTGTTTAATACCGCTTCAATTGCTTCTCTTTGCAATTCTCGGAATTCTTTCAATCCAAATCTCTTTTCCAGCACCGTTAAATATTTACACTTTCCCTCTTCTTGTCTTTCTTCTTCTTTATTTTCCACTTTTTTGCTGGATTCTATATCCTCTTCCATCTCTGCTCTTTTTCTTTTTACTAGATATTTCAACATTATTATTTCACAAAATGTTCCCTTTCTATTCTTTTTTTCTTTTTTTCCCTTTTTTTTCTTTTTTGGTTGCTCCCCTTTTTAAAAATCATCTTTTTGTGGAGTAAATTATTGAGTGAATATAAAGTCAAAAAATGCACAGAACATAATTGTCAAGTCTGAATAACAATTGAGAAAAAATACACTTATATTAAACTTTATGCTTGATGGACACTGTCCATAGTGAAGTGGATCGGATGGGAGTACGTTGATGCGTGAGGATATGTTGTGATTGAAAGCTGCAAGCAAATATTTTTAAATTTTTCTTTGTATTTTACTTTTTTATTTTTTATGGAATTGTTCGACTTCCCTGTGATGGAGCAATTGACAATCCAAATGCATATAACTTACAGTTAGCGATTCCAATAGATCTAGCATCGACATTATGTGCGCACCACAAACGGTTACAACGCAGGAAACGCGACAAATCTTGCTCTGTAAACTTTCTTTTTCACTATTACTGAAACTTTTTTTCCTTTGGAAATTATTTTCTTTTAGTTTATTTAATTTTAGCGAAAACTTAGTACGTGAAAGACTTGCGTTAAACCAAAAAAAAGACTAAATAGCGAACAACCCACCACCTGACACAATGGAACTATTAACAGGTGATCCAATTCAACAACGAAGCGAGTCGCCTTTTCCAGACATTCGCTCCGGTTTGAGCACAGTGATGTTGCAATCTCCGGTACTGCATGGACCAGCACCATCGACGCCGTTGTTGAACGGATCGATGTACAATAGCAACACACAGCTGTTGCGAACAGAAAGCGAGTTTTTGAGCACAGTGGACCAGCTATGCATCAGCATCGAAGACGAAATCGAGCTATTGGAGTACTATTTTCATCGAAACGAAGTGCAGATCAAGCATTGGGACAGCGACGAGCACGTGCTGCAAATCGAGTACTACCTCTATCAAGGACTGTGTACCATCGCCATTGACATCTATGTGCCATCCTGCTATTCGTCGCACCTTTTGTTGCCGCTCAAGGACAGTGTCGACAGTGGACACAAAAGGACATTGCCACAACCTCGGGACACTCCAGTGAGAGAGACGTTGCCGGGAAGTGTCAAGTCAGGTCGTTGCGTGTCGTCCGAGACAAAGGAGATTGTGAAGATAACACAAATGAAATGGAGGAAGATTACGAAGTGAAAGACAAAGACAAAGACAAAGAGAAAGAAGAGAAAGAAAAAGAGGATCAAACGAATGAAAAAGACAAAACAACGAAAACAAGTAAGAAAAAAAGGGAAAAATGGGAACAGCTGGAATTGGAATTGCAGGATTGCAAGACCATTTTGAATCAAGTGAGTTTGGAATGTTTTCATAGAAAATGCAATTCTGTTATTAAAATGCTTATGAAATTTGATCAATGGATTTATTCTTCCAACAATTGCTTTTTGGCTTTTTTGAAAAAAAAGAAACATCAATTTGGCACTTTTGCGTACGATGCTTCTTCATCCTCCTCTTCTTCGTCATCATCATCTTCTTCTTCTTCTTCATCATCATCTTCATCATCATCATCTTCATCATCTTCTTCATCATCTTCATCATCATCTTCTTCTTCTTCTTCTTCCTCTTCCTCTCCTCCCTCACCAATCACTGCCTCTTCGTGGATTGTGCACAATCGATGCTGCAACAATATTTCGAACGACGAATACCAACACGTGATTCACTCGGATAAATCGAAATTGGACTTGTCTCCGCTGTTCGGCTCGACGTCGAAGACGCAAGTGAAAAGCACAGATAAAAAAGACACTCACAAAAGTGTCATTTCGCCGCCTCGTTGCATCGCAAGATTTAGCTCTTGTCAGAATCGCATTTTCGTGGCCTGTCGCTCCATGTCCCCGGTCATCACATCCGCGATGGACAATTCCCAAGCCAATCTTTTTTTATTTGAAACCGAAACGACAGCTTCTCACGTCGAGACGAACGACAAGCACTCTTGGGATGAACGCACGATTCATTGTGACGACGACAACGACGACGGCAATGACAATGACAATGACAATGACAATGATGACGATGACAATGACGAGAACAACAATATAAAAATCCGAAGCAAAGAATATATGCAATTTTTGGAGGCGTCTCACCATTCGAATGACACTTTTTCCGATGACTTTGTTGCCAAGTTTGCACTATTCAATAATAACTCCAACAGTAACATCCCTCGTGATCGCAAACATACCCATGATCCCGACCCGCTTCCTCAGTACAATCTCCATCATCTTCATCATCAAGAGAATCGTGACTCGGATGTCATGGGCAAATCCAACAAGCAAGTCAAAAGGGCTATGATTCCAATCCATGTTGGTTGGTGTGCCATGCATCGTGTTCGCTCCAACGAGTCGCATCCCAATCCTTGTGCGTCAAAAAAACACTCTGTGTATGTAATACATAAAGTTGGACGACTGATTTGGCGAGAGACTTTTTCGTGGAAATTGGTTGTCGCCTATCATATGACTGGTGACAACGTCGTCAACGTCTTGTCCAAAAACTCGGTCATTGCCAAGGAATACCGACGACATGTCACCGGTGACGTTTTTCAAATTCTTGCCCATTTCTTAAATGCCAATCCTGGTGGAAATGCAGTTGCCCTTCACCAGGGCAATTCTATCGCCCAAAATATCAACTGTTTGTTTCGAGGCACTCATTACGCTGTCATTTCTGTGTGGGAGTTGATGCAAACCTTATGGGAAGGTTGTGATTTCCAATCGTTGGCTGTCATCTTTTATTTGTGTTCTTTGAGTCCTCTTTTAACTCACGAAATATTACACAGAGGCAACGCCTTTTTCACCAATTCTTTTATTCTTCATTGTGTCACACAATACTTGAAATGCCTCATTGTCAAATATCACGACAGGCACTTTTTTGCAAATCAACATACTACTGTCAAAAAATTGCTTCAAGTCATCCAACTGTTCCAACGCTTTATTGTTACTTACAAAATGCTTAATGCTTCCACTTTGTGACCAACTTGCTCTTGTTTTTTCGTTATCTGTTATATTTGCTATTGTTATTCTTCCCCTCTGTCTTGATCATTTAGGCTATTGTTCGTCATTTAATTGTTCTAATTTTCGAAATACTGATCTTTGCGCATTCTTTTGTGGTCTTTTTTGTTGAGAAATTGGCAATGTGATATGGCAAGCAAGATCTCATACCACGTCCCTTTAAGGTTACATTCAATATATGATATAACCGTTTTGTTTCTTTGTTTTATTTTGTATGTACGAATTTCTCTTTTTGTGTCATGAGAACTATAGCTTGAATTTATTGTTTGTAATTTCTACGTTAACATTTTTCAATGGCCGTTTAGAGTTTTCAGAACTATTGAACGCTATTGCAATATTGCAAAGTTCTTTAAAAAAAAGGAAAAAGCGTGACAAAAAAAATTGAAATGACTTTTACTTGCATTTCAGTTAAATGTAATGATTTCTTTAATTTTTTAAAATGAAAATTGTTGACCTTTTCACTTTAAGTCGATGCACGAAGTGTTGTAAGTTCTTTTTCGGCCAGGGTAAGTTTTTCCTTAAACTCATCCCTGGCACGGTTTGAGCCTTGCAGTTGTGACTCAAGGTTTTCTTTTTTGTTATTCAATTCTTCTTTTTTGCTGGGCCTTTTTTGTCTCCCAACAATGATTGGGCATAATTGCCAGCGCTCAGTGCTTGTTTCGTCAATGCCTCGTTTGTTTTTTGCAACGAAAAACACTCAAACATCAAGCTGCCATGGACTCGTAGTATCACAAGAATCAACAGCGAAGCAAATGCCAATACTGCATCTCGTTGCAGTTCTGCTTTCAATATTTTGTCTATATAAGCAACAAGTGTTCTTTTATTACATATATTTGGTTGGCTATTTGTTTGTCTCTCTTTTCAAGTTCAACCTGCCAGTTCCGACGATGGAACATTCAAAGTTTGAGTGATCGTTTGCTGCTCATACACCGTTGCTGTTTGTTTTATGAATTTACCTTGCTTTGAGGGGATATCTTGTTGTTACTCTGAATTACAGACAGGTGGTTGGAAATAAAGAATACTCAACAAGCAAACACAAATAAAATAAAGGCCGAAATTATCCATACTAAAAACTGACATCTGGTAAACGCTGGTTGCAATTTTATGATTATGGATTTTTTAACTTCAAATGCACATGGAATAAATAAAAATCCAAGAGCTCCCAGTATACAAGAAAATACGGGTAGCAAGAAGATATCCACGCGCATGATTTTTCAGAAATAAAATATGGTTCCAAATTCAGGTTCCCTTTTTTCAAACACGGTTAACAGTTTCTGCACACTTTAGTTGAGATTTTACTTCAGTAAGACTATTTTATTTATAAACCAAATTAATCGGCGTGCAGCAGCTATATATTCATTCAAATAGTATTTAATAAGACATACCTCAAACATATAAGTTACAGTTTAGATTGAATCAAAAAAGTTAGGTAACAAAAATGTCTAATACTCCTTTTCCTTTTGAACATTTGAATATGTCTTAAAAAGATTCGTGACGGGGGCTTTTAAAATTACTGGATCTTTTAATGGAAATGCATTGATTTTTGAACTTGTAATTATCATAAAGATCGAAGTGGCAAATCAGAATTAGATAAGATGGGCTTTAGTGTGCCTATACTTTCAACATTTAAAGGTTTTTCCTTATTTATACAGTTGACACCAGGTCTCTTTTTTGTTGTTTATCACAACAGAAATGTTTTTAGTGATCGGTCTCACCTCGGAGTTGGGCATGGCAGTGTCTTATTTGATAGCAGGAGTGTGGGCATTGAGTACATTGAAAAAAGTTGAACAAATAACTTCTATTTGTATTTTTGTGACGGGCTATGCTGAAACACAACTCACAATCCTTCTATTATAGCAAACCGAAATCAGGTGGCATCCTAATTGGTTACCATTGGCTATAATGCTATTGGGCGTATTAATTGGTGTTTTTGCCATCCTTATTGTCTGCGGCTATTATTTCTTATTTGTATACATGCATACCTTACGCCTTGTCTTTAGACTACGCGATAGGCATGGGCCTTGGTTTGGCGGTGTTTCAACTATATGTTCATTGGGGAAAAATGCAATTTTTACACAAAATTTGAAATTGATCTCGACGATAATTTATCTTTTTAAAGTTTCAAAAAAGTGAATTTTTTAAATCTAAGCTTACAGCAAAACTTGCGTTTACTGTTTTGAGAATGTATTGGTATTTATTGCTGTTTGTTCTTTTTTTTTGTCAAAATTAAAACAGATTTTACGAATCATCAATAGAAGACTTGACAATTGGTTTTTGTACCTTAATCATTAAGTTGTGCCCATGTGCTTTTAAGAGATTTTGTTGCATGTTGAGATTGACTCACGAATAATCTTGAAAATACTAAAACTCTCTACATAAAGTTGCTTGTATTTGGACGACGTTTTCGTTTTTGTGAAAAGCGTAATAAAGATTTGTCTGATTTTCATTTGAATTGGATCATTATTCCTGATTCCACAAACTTTCTTTTCTTGCCATTACATCCACAATTTTATCGAAGGTGGGCAAGTCTATGTGAAGGAAGATATTTTATAATATCTCTATGTCCGAAAATATGTTCAAAGATACTAACCAAAGCCGGCATCCAGTGGTTCCACGCTGTACTCGTCAATACTTTGGTTACTGTTTATGTAGCCAACAACGCTAATATAAACATTATGGTATTGAACTGGTTTTGCCTTGCGAATAGTTACTTTATATCCGTTACTGGAACTGATGATCATTGTTTGTTGCTTTTTTGTCATTAAAAAACATAAGGCTTGTCTGCTCAAAAAATACAAACAAACAACTCAACATCTTGAAACACAAGTTTGCCACAAATTTGGACTTTTTGGGCAATGTGATGACGGATTGTTGAGGCTTTCACAAGGGGAATTGCTTCAGTGATTATAGTCGCTGACATCCTAAAAATTGTTGACGAAATCCTTTTAGCTCGGCACGTTCTGTACTTGAGCAAAAGGCTAACAGTTGAACGACACGCGCGTAAGCTTTCCAAATTTTTAAAACTCACACAGTTTGCAAATTTTTTAGGTTTCTCTGAAACTTAAAAAAATTAAACGAGTAGAAGCAGAAATAAAGCATTAACAGCAACAAAGCCGATATTTGAAAACTTGTGTGCAAATTGACATACTCATCAATAAAATGCTCATTAATCTTGAACACAATATCTTCATAAAACTTTGTCACAACTTTCATTTTCTTATTTTATTCTTTTACCATTCTTTTTTAACTTTTGTTTTGTGTCAAGACAGAGTTATATACTTACTAGAAAAACAAACATAAACAATACAGTTGAGAATTTATCCAAAAAAATTGAATAGGAAATATGAACCCCGAAATACGAATCTGCATTTGTCTCATTATACAAAAGACGACAGAATTACTCTAAAAGCATACAAAAATCGTCAAGCTTACCTTTGATTTTATTTTGTTGCATCTCTTAAGTACTTGGAGTCAAAAGTGATCAATACTCAAATTTTCTTTGCTTCCTTGTGTCTTTTTTCACATGTATATCTGTTTTTAGCGTAAAATATTAGTTCTTTAAACGCAACAAGCTACGTTACATGGGCTGTGAAAAAAATTATTGCATGGTACACAGTTTTTGGAAACATGCTATGTCCAGACGATTTTATACGACCGTAATGAAATCAATGGCTATATCTAGTTACAAGAGTCTGTTTATTAAAGCTTGAATAAAATTATTCTTTTTGGTCCCTTTTTTTGAAATAAATATTTTAAAGCTTAATATATAATTTGAGCAGGCTGAAGGAGACTGTATGAATTCATTTTCTTATAATCACGGTAAAACGTGCAACAAGTTGGAAAATTTAATTATCCGAAGTAAGAACGAAACTGTAAGTAACGACATAGATAATTTAGCTGAATTACAGAAATATCTGAGGCACATATCCTAAAACATGATGCAAATATGGAAATGCGTGATAACTGCATTGACAACATTGATTGTTTTCAACGTTCGGACAAATGATAAGTTCTGGAAGCAATTTTTAAACATTGTTGACAGACTGATTAATAATTTTTGATAACAAAATATTCAACAACTAAATACACAAATAATCATTCAATATAACTTTGAGTTGATAGACAAACGATTTTAATTTAGATAAGAGTTAAAAAATGCAAAATAATGTTATCAAATTATTGTACTTCCATCAGATTAGACTGTAACTAGGTACAATAGAATGCAAAGTAAAGTTGACACCTAAAATGACACCTTGTAGAGATGATTGATTTTCTACATGAAAAAACAACTTAATTTTTTTTAAAAATATCTACAAATCGTGTAATTTTTAAAATCATTTTGGTTTTTTATTACATCTTTCATAACTGTTTAAAAAAATTGAATATTTTATTTATTTTTGGAGAAAAAGTTGACAATCGTGCCTACGTCATAACCATGAAACTTGCCAACTTTTTTAAAGATTTACAATAATATCACAACTTGGATAACAATGAAATTGGTCTGTAATTCTTGCAAATGGTGTGAATATAATCTGGTTTTGGCATTGTAACAATATTTGCACGTTTCCACAATAGTGGAATATATCAAATCTTGAAACCTAATTAAATAATACGATCAATGAATCATTTGTGCTTTGGGATGAAATATATTTCACATCGATTACTTTTTCTTTCGTGATGTCCATCTATGATATTTATTCATAATGAATAATCTTGTATTTATTCTTTCAATAATTCGATACTAATTCAATAATATCATAAATATGCATTTTAATCCACAATTACAATAGACTAAGTGATATTTCTTGCTTATTTAATTTTATTTTTAAACTGTTTAATTTCATCTTTCTGATTTCTATTTCTGTATTGTAATAAATAAAAAAAAATTAATATTTACCAACTTCATCATTAATATTAACTTTTCTTAAAAAGTAGTATTTTGAAAGAGATTGCAGTTGGAAGTGTCAAGATACTTCGACGTCTCTTAAGTTTTGAAGGAGATTTTAAAAGTCAAGTAAGGATTTCAAACGTCGTCTAGTAAAAGAAAATTCCGGACCAATAAAGAAACAAAGAAAATTCTAACTAGAAAATTTTTTTAACTGTAAAAAATTTTTTTATAGTAGTTGGATTTTGTGAGATTGTGGTTGGAGTGTGACTTTAAACTTTTTTGTTACCTTTTGGCAACGTTTTTTTGTTGCAGTTTACTTTTTGGAGTTTCGTCGTCGGTTCAGCATCTTTTGTGTGACTGTGAGAGGTGGAAGTGCTTTAAAACATATAGCGTATATTGACATCAGCTACTTTAAGTGTGAACTCCGAGGATTGGGTAATTTCTACTGGACATCGGGCAAAAAACCAGATGGCATCATTGATACACATATAAGCAATGCATGTC
>ASPP01006748.1:0-14882 GCA_000512085.1 Reticulomyxa filosa
TTTTTTTTTTTTTTTTTTTTAAGTGCTTTTAACTGCAAAGTTTCAATGGAAATGTGAATGCACGTTTTCAGTGAAAACTTTCTTTCATTGTTTTCAAACAAAGTACACAAATTTTCCGATTGCATTTCCATCGCAATTGCTTTGTAATTCTTGTAAAATCCGTGCCACAAGAGTTTGGGTACTCGATCACAATTTCGCAATTTGTCCAATATTTGTAGTTCCCAATTGGTGGAAGATTCTCGTTTTTTTTCCAACTACAAAAACAAACAAAAAAGTAAAATTAATAAAAACCCAATAAATTGCTCGGAACGGAGTAAAGAATTGTGCTTTTATAACTTTTAAAGCAATTTTAGAAGTAGTTAATAAATCAATAGCTTCGTAGGTAACACCAAAAGATCCTTTTCCAAGTTTCTTGTGCAATTGAAATCGTTGACCAACAACAATTTCGTAAGAGGGCTCAACATTTGTTTTTGCAGAAACATTTTCTTTGGCTGGTGGGACAGCATTTGGATTTTTCCAGTCATGTGGACTTGCAGTGGAAAGGAACGACTGTCTGTTGAATGTTCCCAGAAACAGAAAAAAACACAGACCGAGCAATGTTTTCATGTTATAAGGATAAAGAATTGCTCTTTTTTATCTGAGTGGAATCAAAAAGAAGTCGCAGCATTTTGAAAGCAAGTCCGTTGCTGAACTTCATGACATAAAACACGGTGATTATTTCCCGTCCCAATTGAAAACAGTTTTCTAAACTTGTATGATGGAGAAAAACCCAAGCAGTGATTAGGCGAAGTCAGTGGGGTTGCGTTTGTAATATTGTTTGTGAAACTAAATGTAGTTTGCGAAGAAGGATTTGGCAGTGTGTGGGCTGCCATTGGCTGTGGATGGTCACCAGGGGAAGAAATTGTTAAAGTTTTAATTTGTAAATATTGTGAGTCATGTCCTCTTCGTCACGTTTGGGTACTTTTAAGTTGCTTTGTGAATGAATTTGGACTTTGCTCGTCACTTGGCTGTGCTCATTGCTTACTTTAATAACGTGGGATGGCCTTTTTGCTTCTTTGGCTGTCGGATTTGCTGATGATACACATCGGTTTATCTGGAAAATCGCTTTTTGCTCTTCACTCGGTTGAGAGGTTGTGTTGGCACACAATGAATTTTGAAAAGGAGAATTTCCCATCATGTCTAGAGGTATTGATGACACGAAAGTTTTCTTACTATTTTCTGGTAAAAGAAATCGAATCGGATTGTTCCAATTATTACAATCGGTCAGAATCACAAAAAGCAATCTATATTTTCAAACACTTTGTAATATCAAAGTTGCTATTTTGTTTTCCTTGTGAAATATACACCAACGTGTTATTCAAAGCAACTTTGAGATTGACAAATATTCATCAATTTAAACTACAAAAATCGTGATTTGATGAAGAGGTTTTTTTTACAATTGTTTGTATGAGTCGCTAATGACCTAAACAATGAGCTAAAAAAGATGACATGAATTGAAAGAAACGAACAAATTAAAACCTTGCAACGTGAAATTGACACACTAAAAAATTTTGATATGTTTGAGGAGGTTATTTTACTGTATTTTTTATGCTTTCTTCAATATTCAAGCCAAAAAACTTGCAAAATTATCTCTTCGAATCAGGGGGACGCCACAAGGTTTTATATAAACAAAGAATCATTTTCATTACACGTGTTTAAAACTCTTTTCAATTGGCAAAGGTATTATTAAATTATGGTTACATTTTTTTGATTTTTAGTTGATGGCATTCGTTTTTTCAATTTCGAAACTTTAGTTGATTTTTGAGCATGCAAGGATTTTTATTATATTAAAAAACCTGGATACGTTTTCACACGTTTGGCAGGTTGTTCGTACGTGTGCATGCTACAGCTTCGGTACCTTTTTTAGAAAATCTACAAAAAGTTCAACTTGTTTAAAATAGTAATCTTAGCTTCATTGTGGGATTGTTTTCCTTATTTAGAAACACAATTTTTTTTCACTGAGATATATAAGTGAAATCGTTTTGTATAGAGACTGCTTTAAAAAAAAAAAATGAGTGCCGACGGGCCAAACAATAAATCGCTAGAAGAGAATTACAAAAAGCTGACGCAAAAATTGCAGTCAGTATACAACTCTGCGAGATCAAAGGGTGATTTCGAAAACTTGGACTCTCAAAAGGCGTATGAATTTCTATACACACAATTTAAAAAAAAAGAAATGTGTTTTGACATCCCATTTATGTTTCACCTTAAATTCGCACGAATAGCATGTGTATGTATATATGTTGGTTGCAAAAAAAAAAAAAAAAAAGAGAATTCATTAAATTATTTTGTAAAGCATTTGATTGGAGCGCCGACTATGACGATGAAGATGAGGATGGGTTGCAGTTTGTGAATAATGAGCACGAAAGTGAAGATCAAGCAATAAGCGCAGAGGATCAAGATGACAAAGTGCTGGAAACAACAGAAGCGACAAAAGTGAATGAAAAGAAAGCGGCGGAGGAAAAACAGGGCCAACCAAGCGAAGAGAAAAAGTCACAGTCACAAATACGAAACGGAGAACAAATATTAAAAGCGCCATCGACGACAATGACAATAAAAGAGGGCCGAGAAAGCAAGGAAGACGTAAATGAAGTGGGATTTGTCCATGTATTACGTGATGACGATAATGATAATGACAATGATAATGATAATGATGAAAGTGACACTCTCGATAATGAGGAAGAAACAAAGGACAACGATCTTCATCAACTCAGTGCGACAGCAATGAGAGAAAGAGAAAGAGAAAAAGAAAGAGAAAGCCGTCAATACAATGACAACAACAAACAAGTGGAGGTGCGCCATAACGAATCTGGTCATCTTAACAATATTGGACATACTACAAGTGGTACTGCCCTCAATCAAAATGCGACAGGGTTGGTTTTTTTTCCCATCTTTTGTTTATTTGTATAAATGTTATGTGGGTGTGTATTGTATGTCCATGTACTTTTTATGTTTTGATTGCGTCGCACTTTTTTTTTTTTAATGCGGGGGGGGGGCACACCTGAATTGTGAACTTTTTAGCAATATCAGTGACAGTTCAAATGAAAATGATGACCAAGACAATGTACTAAAGACAGACACGAAAGCGAATAATACAAACGAAAGAGCGGAGGAAGAACCGAACAAAAATATTTTGCCTAGTCTTTCTGCATTGGGAAACGCCAGTGAAACAGTCCAACTTTTAGTCGGAGATTCGGATGTGGCACGGCGATTTGCTGCCATGAAAGGCACTGAGTGGCAAAGAGAAAAATTCAAATCGGTCATGGAGTAGCGATCTCAGTGGCGATAGTCATAGTAATAGTCAGGGCAACAGTCATCCCCATGAGCACAGTCACAACCATCATCACCATAGTCATCACCATGGTCATCATCATAATCATACTCATCATCGCCATCATCCTCAAGGTAGTGCCGACGAACTGACAGTCATGGGCATAACCAACAAAGCGAATTTCAAAGCTGTGCCAACCACGGCAAATATCCCTAATCGTGCTAACATCCATGACGCTGTCAATATGGACAGAAAAGAACTTGCTAATGAAAGTGAACCAATTGACAAGACCAACTTTGCAACCCCAATGAGTTTTTTTTTTGTTGTTTGTTTCCCCCTCCCTCTCAAATGCTCCCCCTTCATGTAATACTTATTGACCTTTTTTTTTGTTTTTGTAAAAAAAAAAAAAAAAGTTGAAACGCACGTGGTCCGCCATGTATTGCGACAATTGATATTGCTGTTGTTGACTCATCATCCAAATGGTGTCTACGAAAGTGAATTGCAAACAAAATATCAACAGACGACAAATGACAAATCAAAAATTGATGACAACATTCAATACCTATTGTTTAATCACCGAAATGTGTTGGTCACTCCTTGTGTTAATCGCGGCAACCTATTGACGCTAAACCATCAGGTCAGGAATGTTACATTCATTACTTCTTTGAAGAAAAGCATATGCTTTTTTTTTTTGGAAAGAGGGGCGACACGTAAGATAAAGATGGAATGAATACAAACACAAATAAGGAGAGGAGGGAGGATACACTAAACGGAAAAAAAGAGCCACAAAAAACGCACTACAAGTAGCAACGTTTGTGGACAAACAAATAATAACAAAAATGATACAAATTGACAATAAAACACAACAACAATTGCGTAGACCATACAAAGCGTGCTGGAAGAATACACAATAGCAGAACTTTCGCCTTCCATCGGTAGGCACATCAATGTGGTCATCAAGTTGTTTCCTTGTGGCATTTTATCAGATATTCTGGATGAGATGGTTTCCAATTTCTATGGATATAGGTATGTTTTTTTTTTTCCTATTTCAGATCTCTTTTCCAAGAGACTTCCGAAAAAAAAAACTCCGTGGGAAAGATTTTTTAAAAAAGCAAACTAAAATAAAAAAAAGCTGAAATTAAAGGGGACAATTACAATTTCAATAGATTGTCACAAATTGTCTCGGATATTGAAAAATTTACAATGAGTCATTGCACTGTCACCACAAGCAAAGATGAGGATTCGCTCATTTATTTTCCATTGAGTAGCGAAGAAATAAAACCAATTGTTCATCGCTCTCAGGTTTTTAGAAGCGAAACATTATTTGTTTGTGTATCTATTTCCCCTTTGCTCCCATGTTAAAATGTCATTAATTGAATTGAATTCGCGAAACAATTTTTTTTTTTTTTTTTTTTTTTTTCATTTGGATGTTTGATAAGGTGTTATCTACGGCGATTGGATATCGTGAGCTCCTCATCGCTTTGTTGGCACATCATAAAAAGCCAATCGATATCGGTGAGTTGGAACATGAGTTTGAGGAATTATTTAACATGCACTTAAACGCTTGCTCTCCTGTTATAAATCGCGTGCTTAAAAAAATCAATGATCCGACATTGAACCAAGAACAAAAGCAATCGCAATTGCATCATACCTCACAAGCAGTTGATGAAAGTAATTCTTCTCGTAGTAGCTTGCACAGTAGTTTGCGCAGCAGTTATAGTTCATTAAAGTCGATGATTACCAAATTTCGTTTAGCGACCAACTTTGAACTTCATTATGAAAAAAATCGCGCCTTGTTTGAATTAGTTTGTCCTAAGTGTCGACAAGACGCCTCGGTTATTAAATCGCCATTCAAAGTTGAGTATATCTCCGTGTATGCGTATGTGTGGAGAAGAGATGTGTTTTATAATATATATATATATATATCATTATTATCATTGCTATTATCTAAAAGTGGGGGGAGGGAATCCATAACATTAATATCAAACAATAACGCTCCAATAAATGAAAACATAACAGGAAGACCATAGAACTGTCTTCATGGGTGGCTTTGCTCATGGAACATCAACAAAAGAACTGGAAGATGCATTGGCAGAGTATGGTGCAAAGATGATCGATTGCAAAGGCATAAGCTTCCGAAATTACGGCTGGTCATTTGTGACAGTGGAGACTCCACAACAAGCAGAGGATTTGATTGCCCGCTCGCCTATTCAAATACGTGGTCGAAATATAGACGTGCGTCCATTTATTGATCGAAAGCGAGTGGTAAGTTTTGTTGAGAGAAAAGAAGAGGTAAACCAATTACAAGATTTTGTAATCAATATAAGGTCTTGTTTGTGGACACGTAACAGAAAAACCATCAACAAAACCGACCTTCTCCAAAGAAATTGTTGATAGCTGTGCTTGACGCGGTGCAACAAAACCCATCAGGATTGACAGTTGCACAAATGCAAACCAATTTATTTCACAAGTTTCAATTCCGAGTAGATGGTCCAGAGATCACTAAACTCGTTTCACGGAATGCAAAGCTATTGCAAATTAAGCGTCATCCCATTGAAAAGATTGTTCTTACTCCAGTTGCGTTTAAGCAAGGGAGAGAAAGAGAAAGAAAGAAGAGGAAGGGTACCCAAATGTTGATAAAAATGTGTTGTGTGAATTAATGTGAAACAGAAAATGCACCGATTAAAAATGGATGAATTGAAGTGGAAAATACTAAAGATTTGGAATAGCTCGGACAGCACACAGGACGGAACAGACGAGAACAATGTGGTATCAGAAGGTGAAGAAAAAGTGAAAGAACAAAAAGTGCTATCTTTGGCCGATTTTGAAAATGAGTTTGCCCGTCGTTATAAAGCCTTTTTGGACCCTCGACTTTATGGATGCAGCTCGGTATACGCCTTACTGCAATCAATGAGTGATATTTTATGTTTTCCCCAAATACATCATCAGTCGCAAATGTCATCGCAAGGTGGAATGAGTCCCACTCAGTCGTCCGGAATATCTGCCGTGGTGATGCCCAATACCTCCGTGGCGACCCTCATTTCGGCAACGACAGATCTCAGCAATGGTGGGCCCAACCAAGGGGTCTCCACTATATCCAATACGCCAACTGGAGGTTCATCTCTGAGCACAAATACAAGTACCACACCAAACTCTGGTCGAAAATCTGTCCTCTCAGCCAATATACATGCCGGGATCGAACCTATTGGGGCCAATAACTCTACGGCCATGTATATGCACCCAGGAGGCCTATTAAACAACAACCCGATGCATGGATTCACTTCGGTTCCAATGTATCCACGTATGTTTGTTTGATTGTTTATTGTGTTCATTGCTTTGCTCTTTTCTTTGTCTTTGGACAAATAAACAAAGGGGATCCACATATCACATAACATTGCTTTCAGATTATTCATCGGTGCAGTTAATGAATAACACAAGATTCCCTATTGCAATGTCACAGATGGCAATGTATTCAGGGCACATGATGCCACAGTCTTCTGAAGCAGAGCCGCCGAAACCCTCGTGGCCAACATTGGATACTATGTGGCCCTTACAAAGTATTCCCACGCATCAACAGCCACAACAGCCGATTTTTCTGCCCTCCTTATCCAACTTGGGTGGATTTTCCAATCGATCAATGGAAAGCATGCCAACAGGAAAGCATCAAACTAACCCCATGATCGAGAGTTAAGTCTCTTTCTTTCAATTTCGTTCTTCTTAATAGATATCATAAATCAAAATGCATAATATTTTTTTATTTTTTATACGTGCACATAATAAATACATCTTACAGCTAACCCAAACATTCTACCGTTATTTAATCAGCTGTCTAACGGAAGTCAGTTTGGCAAGCCAACAAAGTCATCCGGATAAATGAAATTAAAAAATCGCAATAAAAAAGAATCTTCTATGAGCAAAGGTTTTTTTTTTTGAAATGTTTTCAAGTTGTAAGATGGTAGGTGAATTTTGTATTGTTGCTGTTTGTTCGATCGATGAGTAGTGTACAGCAAACATTTTTGCTTTTGTTTGACGGGAGTGTGTGTTGAAAATGCGCCTGGACTTAGGTAGTGTTAATGTGCTTTTATTATTCACTTGCCAACCATCTTTATTTTTAAATTTTTTGAGATTTTGAAGAATGTCATTTCGCGAATTGTGAAGAATTTTAGAAAATTATCAATTTCAGTAAGGTCTACAACACACCTAGAGACTTAACAAAAAACAGAAGAAAGAGAAACTCTCACAAATTATTTTATCCTTATCGTTGTCGGTCAGTTCTCTATTTGAAAAAGGCTTTGCATGTTTGTGTGTCAATGGCATCACAAATAAATTCTTAATTCTTTTAAAAATATTGAAGATTGGGAGATTAGAAGCTCTACGTAATTGTACCTTTATTAAAAAAAGAATCGCACCAGTTTACAGTACGTAAGGGTCTTTGTTAGAACTTGGAAATATCCGAGAGCAAATATTGGGACGAATCTTTCATGAGACATGAGTAACGAGAAACGACATGCATTAATAAACGAGAGAAGAGATGTTAATGATGAATTTGTAATACAAGACGAAAGCCAGATTTCGTTGGGTGTACCAATCAAGCAAAGTAGTAAAGGAGCTTACGCGATAAACAGTGATGCCACTAGTTCCCCTTTGGTGCAGGCAACAGTGAACTTATCACCAGACGCAAGCGGGCAACAAGACGACAATGAAAATTCTCTAAGTGAAGATTCAGATCCAGATTTGCAGAAGCAAAAGTCTGAGTGGGCCACTCCACTACTCGACGACCACGGGAAGCCAGTGCCAAAAAAGCCAGTCAATTCGTCACTCCTGTCTTCAATACTCAATCTTTCTAATACTATCTTAGGAGCAGGCAAGTAGATTTTTTTTAATGATGTAGAAACGATCGAGATTTTAATACGTTGATTTGTCAAAGCCAAAAGTGTAACAATTTTGATTTTTTTGGGGGGTATGAAACATGTGCATATTTTCGTAGGGATTTTGTCATTACCTTTTGCGATGCGAGAAAGTGGTACGGTACTTGGTTTGATTTTATTTGTGTTGTTTGGATATCTATCGGGACTTGGTCTGCAGTTGCTTTGCCACGCCGCAAAAGAGGTACCGAACAGTGACTTCACCAAACTCAGCCAGCGCACCATGCCTAAAGCGAAAATACTTGTGGACATGGCAGTGGCAATCAAGTGCTTTGGTGTCGGAACCAGTTATATGATTGTCAGTGGTGATCTCATTCCAGAGGTCGTGGATTTCCTCATTACCAAGATTAAAGGACATGATGTTCCACATCGGGTCTTACTATTTTCACTATCTTTCTGCTTCTCTCTTTTTCTTTTTGTGTCCCTTGTGCTTGATGCAACACTGAAATTGCAAAAAAAAAAAATTATAAGGTATGCAAAAATTAAATATAATCCCACAGCATATTTACAAAGAGCGTCGAATATGGATTAGTGTATTTGTAATCACATTAATATTACCCATTGTTCGGTGGAGGTATTTGGACAACTTGCGTTATGTCAGCAGTTTTTGCTTGGGTTTTTTTGCCTTTGTTGTCGCCACTATCTTCTTGTATGCTTATGGTCCCGAATCTTCTTTTAATGCTTGCCAAAATGTGACACCCCCATGCCCCGGTAATATTGCTTTGTATCCGACCAATGCAAAAAATTTTCTTGGAGTGTTGCCACTATTCATTTTTGGTACTATTTCCATGCACTCACTATCTTTTAAAATTCTTTTTATATACTCCATCTTCTTTTATTTATTTTGACTGACTCCTTTTATTATTATACATATGCATCGTTTGAGGATAGGCTTCACATGTCATCAAAACGCTTTCACTATTACTAATGAATTGAAAAGTCCCACTCATGCTCGACTTAATATTGTGGTGTACAGTGCAATGCTTTGTTGTTTCATAATCTATTCTTCTTCTAGCTTTGCAGGTTAGTTATTGTTCTATCCTAAGGCTCCTCACTGTTTTTCTTCTGCTTACTTTGAAAAAAATGTCAGAACATATTTTTGATTGATGTTGATGTGGCTTCAAAACCAGGATACCAAACATTCGGGTCTGTTTTGGATAAAAATAACTCTGATGTACTAAAATTGTACCCCGAAACATGGATCACAACAATAGTGCGACTTCTTTTGTCAATGAATCTGTCGTTATCATATCCCCTGCAATGCAATCCCTGTCGTAATTGCTTGTCACAACTCATTTTTGGAAAATCTGCGTTGGAACTGGACGATAAGCGTTTTTACATGCTCACTTATGGAATCACATGTGGCAGTTGGATGTTAGCATTGGTTGTAAACTCATTGGGAGTAGTATTGGCTATTGTTGGAAGCACTGGCTCGACAACGATAAGCTACATTTTGCCGGGGCTGTTTTACTATCTTACATTCAAAAATGACAAAACAAATAAAATGAAATACTTGGCCTTGGCTCTTGCAATACTGGGTTGTTGTGTCGTCCCTTTTGCATTGAGTATGGTTTTTTGGTCTGGGGAGGCAAGTGGATAGACAATTTGCTGAGAGCCAAAAAAAAAGGAGAAAATAAACAATGGTGGATGTTTTGTCTTTTGACTTGCGCTACTGAAGCTTCTCCCTAACTTGTGAAATTTTTTTTAAACTAATTAATGAACTTGCCTTTGATAAGAAATACTGTTTATATTTTTATTTGATTTCTGTCTAATAAACAGCGTATTTGAATTATGAAAGAAAAGTTCCCTCGTTAATTAGGTTGTCAAAACAAAAATCAACGAATAAACTTGTATTTTTTTTTTAAGAGTTAACAAAACATTAAAAAAAAAAACTCACAAACAACAAAAATCACACGCACACGATGACAACCTAAAGTTAAAATAGTATTTATCTCCGAATCAAAAAAACACCATGGTAGAAGTTCATTTTGAACAACACCCTACAACCACGAAATGTCAAAAAATATTTTATTTATTTAACAATCATTTTTTGGGGCACAGATGTCCGCCCAGTGCTTTCCTTCAACAAACATATTTTTTGCTCGAATAATTTCCTGTCGGATTATACCCAAGTTGATGTGATCCACATTTTTGGCGACATTGTTGTCTTTATCAAAGGGATCTTCTACAACCAAAGAATGGAAGTGAATAGGATTGACAAATGAATTCCACTCATCATTGAATTCTTTAGAGCCGTTACCAAGGTAGGGGTGTGTTGTTGCTTTTGGAGATACTCCAACCTCTGCGACATTGACAATACCTCGACCGAAATCAAAGTAGCTATAATATTCAAAAAATCCGTGCAACAAGTCTGTTAAATACATACTATTTTTTTTGCATTCATCAGGCTTGATAGTTCCAAACACAGGTTTCATTGAAAATGAAGAGTCGCTATAAGGATTATAATTGAGATGATCAGCATAAGAGGCTTCCAAAACTGGCAGCAATGGTGGTTGAAGAATTTGCAAGTACTTGATTGCCAGCAGGACATAACCGTAACTATTCATAAATCCACGATAAGCATCATTAATTCGCCTCTTATAACTCCAGTACTTGATGCATATTAACAACATTGTAGGTCTTGGATCTCTACAGGAGCTTAATAATTGTCTCAAGTAATTGGTGGTTTTTATACTATTATCTGACATTAATATTCCAACATCACACGAAACATTAGTAATTGGATCATACAGCTTAATTATCGGAACTTTCGCATTAAACAAAGTTGTCACATTCAATTTGTAATCCTGGTCTTGTTGTTCCGTTTCAGAATATTCTTTTACATCTTCTTTCTTTTCGTGCTTCCATTTTTTAATATTTGCATTGTCTTTTGGAGCTATGTTTTGTTTATACATGTTTTTTTTTAGTTTGAATATTTTTGATTGGTTGACAAAATGAACAAGAAAAATGTTTTGGTTTGTCGTTTTACACTTATCACATTTTTGGTAAGACAAGAAAAGAAAGTAATTTTCCCCTATCTGGCTGTGTTCATTCGAAGAGAGCACACAAACAAATTTATTAAGAAATACATACTTGAGGTTCTTGAATTTGGCAATCCTTGCTTGTTACCACCAGAACGAGATTTCGTTAAGTCAGCTTTGCTTTGTGGAAGGCTAGAGCGCAAAATCCAGACATCTTTCAAAAAATTAGCAAACTCAGTCAAGCAAACAATACAACTATCACGGTCATAGTGATCTGTGCCTTCAATAAGCAAACAGCAGTCAATGTCACTGGTAATCAAATCTAACCCTTGAGCAGATGATCCCACAACCACGATACGCTTATGGGATTTTTTTGAATTTTTGGTATGTTCATCATGTTTGCTGGTTCTCCAGTGAGCATTGGAATACTGTTTGTTTCTGTTTGAAAAGTGCAAACTCTTATTCGTTCCCCAATTCGATGATTCATCGATTTCTTCGCTGCCGCTACTGGTTTCATAAAGATCCTCAAACGACTTGTAAAAATTAGTGTTGTGTCCAAACACCTCAATGGCAATATCGTCCAACACGCTGACAAACTGGGCTTTGGAAGCTTTTGAACGTTTGGATTGGGAATTGTGATTTTGCCAGAATCGAAATATTTCCTTGTCAATTCCACGGGCAAACACTTGATCTAACAAGACAGTGTGCTGGATCGGGACATAAGTTTGCATCATGTGTAGGATCGTGTCAAAGGGATAACTAAAGTTGATACAGTTGATGGACCACATATTGTGTCGTATGGAATATGGAAACGGGATGTTTTGGAACCATTCCAAACATTCGTGCAATCCGTTGTCGCAAGTAAACTTTAGCCCAATTTCGACAACGTGGCAATAATTATTGTCCTGGTAATTCACTACATTGAACAGTGAGTTGTTAGTGCTACACTTGGTTACATACGACAATGATAAGGTCATTTGCATTGGAAAGTCATTAACGTTGGGGAATTGGGAAAGATATCCTTTACAAATTGTCTCATCACAATCGCAATCTATCGAATGACCTTCATCCTCTTTGGTATTCGTGAATGAGTTGTGCATTACTAGTTCGTCCTAAGGTTCAACCAATTTATTTTTATTTTTAATGTCATTGTTATTTTTTTTTATTTATTTATTTTTTTTTTTTGAGAAGATGATTATCCGTGGAAGTATACGTAACAGGACAAAAGAGAGAAAAATAAACTGTGCCAGTCAAAAAAAAAAAAAATGTATGTATTGCTAAATATTATAAAAAATTGAGTTTTTGTGTATATGTGTGCGTGAAAAAAAAACCTACTTCTTGATGGCTTTTGAAACTGGACAATCCATTCGTCTGTGTCTTTACGGATCTGCTATTGCAATAAACACGAACAAAAATTTCGAGATTCGGAGAAACACAGGAAATGTAAATTTGTGCTCGTTCTTTGTTCAAAGTCCATCGATGCTGTGCATCACGCAAATATAGTTGCACATCAAATGTGCGATCACATAAAACACTTTTGTTTGCACTGGACAGCTCAATTGTTGCTATCGATTGTGTCATTCGTTCACTACCATCGTTACTTTCATTCGCATTTGACAGCACGGGATCTTGTTGGAATTGCTCGTCCGTGTCTGTTACTGTTGCGTTCATTCTTTCTTCGTCATATTCATCTACCCTTTCTTGCTGGATCACTTCTGGAGATTCATCTGTTTGGATATAATCGTCCACCTCTCCTTCCATTTCGTCATAAGTGTTGTCTTCTTTTTCGTAGTCCTTCGTTTCTTGTTCATCTTCGCACCACTGTCCCTTTCGAACAGGATATTCGAAGTTAGTGTAAGACATCTTCAAATACAAATATACTTTCAAATTTTTAAAAAAAAAATTTCGCTACAATTACAAAAAATACAAGGTTCGTACCCTTTTTTAAAAAAAGAGGAAACTGAGTTTGACATCAAAATAACGGGTGATGTACATATTTTAGCAAACATTTTCTCAACCAATCAACTTGTTCGGGCAAAATCCGAAATCTTCAAAAACTTTCCGTGATCCATCAATGCAACATATGCTGCTGGCCCGTCAAATCGTACATTTACGATCAATCGGGTCTGTGGATTCCAAAGTTAAGTGCCCAAAACTAACTTTTTTTTGTGTATCTAATAAGGTTTAGCATTTTTATTGGATAAAGCTGTATGAAAATGACAAATTAGTTCCTCAGGTCAAAAATATTAGTGTTTGTTGACCATATCATGAAAAGTAAGTACCCCTGAAATAAGAAAATTTACTTCCAATAATTTCATTCAACAAAAGGAAAAAAGAAACATAGGTGAGCATGTCCCTGCCATTAATCGGAGAGCCCTATAAAAAAGGAAAAAGTGGAGAGAGTAGCACGGAGACAATTGAATGTCTGCGCGAAGCCTTGGCGACGATGAACACGAAATATATGCAAGTGAAGATTGAGTTGGATGAGACGATAACAGAGTACAGTAAATTGAAAGCGGAGCTGAAGCAAAAAGAGAGTGGTGATCGAGATCGAAGTAAAAAGGCACCCTCCAAAGTTTTGAATCAATTTCAAAAATTTCGGTCGACCATGTTGTCAGGTAAAGCGCGTTTGCAAAATGGTATTAAAAAAAAAAGAGTGACTGAAAATGGAGACAGTAAGGAAAGCGATGAAAATGACAATGAGAATAACAATGACAACGACAATGAGAGCAACATAAAAACCAATGAAAATGAAAATGAAAATGAGCATGAGCACGAGAGCACTGACAACGTTTCGAAAGAAAATGAGGACTTACGTCGTGAAAGAGACGAGTTGTTGGTGAAATATACGGAGGGCTTGGAGCAAATTTCGCGATTGCGAGAGCAGTCAAAACAAGACGCGGACAAGATGGAAGAGCTATTGCAAAGCAAACAACAAGAGTGGATTGAAGCGAAAGATCGCTTAATGAAAGAGTGGAACGAGAAACACGAAAAAGAGTTGAGTGACTCCAAACTTGAGTTGCAAATGTGCAAGCAGGCCATGAGCGGGCAAGAAGCGAAATTGAAAGAAATTGAGGGACAATGGGAAGAAAGGTACACAATTTTGATCAACGAACGAAATGAATCGCAAAAGAAAGTCAACACATTCCAGGCATCCTTGTCATCCAATCAACATGCAGCCACCCATCTTACATGCATCGAGGATGCATCTGCGCCGTCATTGCAGAGTTTGGATAGTTGGAGTCAACCGATGGAAAGCAGTAGTGTGATCCACTCCAATCATGGCTTGGAAGAGAAAAGTGAGTCCACAATAGCAGTAATTCATTACAATGATAGTGATAACGAAAGTGTGGGCTCTTCGCGTTGGAAGGTCCAAGAATTGAGTAAAGATAAGACTGATAAAGATAAAGACAAAGACAAAGACAAAGACAAAGACAAAGAGAAGGATAAAAAAAAAGGAAAAGAAAAAAAAAACAAAAAAAAAAAGAAAAATGGACGAAATCAATTTTTTTCAATGATCCAGAGATTGGCCACCCAACACACTAATGTGCATCCACAACATGAGAGTACTCAGCCATCTGACCATTCATCGCTCATAGACCATCTCGAAAAAGACGAAATTATCAAACGCTTGCAAGATTCCAATCGCATTTTGGGACAAAGAGT
>ASPP01006763.1:0-10936 GCA_000512085.1 Reticulomyxa filosa
AAAACAAGACACGTGCATTTGTGCGCGCATCCCCCCCCCCCCTTTTTTTTTTTGGAAGGATTGAAAAAAATGCACATGTATGTTTGGAACAAAATCGAATGGGTACATAAAATAAAAGCGAAAAGCAATAACAAAAAAACTTGAAGTAGGTATTTGGAGAAGATTTGATTCTAGTGTGATTGACACCAATGCTTTTTTTGTGTCCATAGCGTCACGGAATGAAATGCTTATGAAACTTTTGGATGAAGAGGTAAGGTTTTCGTTGTATTACCTTTTTTTTTTTTAAAAAAAAAAGGAAAACGTATGCTATATATAACTGCTTTGTGAAACATTAGGACACAGAAGGAATGTCCGTACGCACACTTGGCAGTAAAGAGCTAATGGATCCGATCGGCAAAGAAAAAGTAAACCTGTTGGGAGGGATGCAATGTAGAGAGGAGAAAGGAAAGTACGAAATGGAAATGAAGACTCTGATGACTTTATGTGGCAATGCGGTCGAAAGTGAAGAGGAGCTAAAGAAGCAACTCGAAGAACACCACGGAAATGTATCGATTGTAATTGCAAAGATGGTCGCCAAAGTGATGACTCAAAATGTAATATGTACATATACTTATGTGTGTATATGTACATATACATATACATATACATATATATTTTTTTTTTGTGGTACATTAGAGGGAAAAAAAAAAAAATTGATTATTTGATGATATATTTGCAATAAACAAAGACGAAAACACAAGACTCAACCGTAAAGGAAGAAACCCAAGAACAAACGGAAACTAAAAATGACCAGGTTGAGATATAAGATATCGTATGAGTTTTGTTTCTTTGTTTACGTTTGCTTGTTTACGTATGCGTATCCATATATTCAAGGACAATCAAGAAATGGGGATTAATTTGCAAGGTTATTGCACAAATGATGACTGCCTAGCGGCAAAGGCAAAGCTTCCAATATGGGTAAATCTTGGATTTGGTGATGTTTCATTTACATCGGATAAAACCGCATTTTGCTGTCCAGACTGCGGGAAATCGACGGTTACGTCAGTTGCAAAAGCAATGATTTTCAACTCCGAACATTCGATCAGTGCAAGCGATGACTCTGTTCCTGTGAGGGACAATCACTATCAATGTTTTTATACCATTAAGCCTGGACTAATATATGAATTGAAAGCCAAACAAATTAGACAACATGCGACAAGCTTGGAAGAATTGATTACAAAAATCGAAAATGCAATGGTAAGCACTGAGCTAATAAATTTGATTGCAGAGTTGCAGAAGCATTTGATAACAGTGGTGAAGCCATTGAAAGTGAAAGACAGAGCGAGATTGTTGGAGAAGATTCAATTTGATGATGCCGACGATCGAACGCAAGCGTTTGATGTTGGAAGATTTACAATTTTATGTGATAATGCAACCAAATTACAGACCGCAGTGGCAATAATAAAGAAAGCGGAAAAGTTTAATTTGATTGTATCCGAGGATAATGATTTGTTTGATAAACAGTCATCAACACATGATCGATTCCACAGCATTAAAATATATGTGCCAAAGTATGATGTGTATGTGGAGATGCAAGTGACATTAAAAAAATTTACGACGTTAGAAGGATTCACTGAGATTGAAAATCCAAACTTGAGAAATTTGTTGTATGGATATATTAAATCATGGAAGCCAGACAATCCAGAAGAAGAGGATCTGAAACAAGCGAGTAGCGACACTTTGACCAAGATCAATGATGTCATTTGTGAGTGGATTGACGACAAAGGAATTCAAAAAATAGCAAACCGTTATAAATCCCATTTGGACATTGGAGTATCAAGGCCATCACAATTATCCAAAAAAAGCGATGAAGAAGTCAACAATAATATGACATTAAAAATGGCACAATTTGCGTATGAACAACTTTGCAAATTCACTCCAGAGAAGGTAAAAGGGAAACGATTTAGTGCTTTTACTGAGTATAACAAAAAGTACATCATCGGAGATAGCTTGAAAAAAGAAGACGAAAAAGTAGAGGTGGGTCAAACAAGACCAGGAGTCAATTTGCAAGGCTATTGCACAAATGGAGATTGCCTAGCTGCAAAGGCAAAACTTCCAGTATGGGTGGATATTGGATTTGGTGATGTTTCATTTACATCCGATAAAACAGCATATTGCTGTCCTGATTGTGGAAAATCAACTGTTAGCTCCATTGCCAAGACAATGATTTTCAATTCTGAACATTCGATCGGCGCAAATGACAATTCACTTCCCGTGAGAGACAATCACTATCAATGCTTTTATACCATCAAGCCTGGGTTAACATATGAATTGAAAGCCAAAAAAATTAGACAACATGCAACAAACTTGGAAGATTTAATTCATCGGAGTGAGGATGCAATGGTGAGCAATGAAATAATAAATTTAGTTGCAGAGTTACAAAAGTATTTGATAACAGTGGTAAAACCACCTAAAATTAAAGATAGAGTGAGATTATCCGAAAAAATTCAATGCGATTATAATGGAGATTACAATCAAGTATTTGATGTTGGAAGATTTACTATTTTATGTGATAATGCAACTAAATTGCAAACCGCAGTGGCGGTAATGAAGAAAGCGGAAAAATTTAATTTGATTGTATCTGAAGATAAAGATTTCTTTGAAAAACAGTCAAAGACACATCACAGATTCCACAATATTAAATTGTATGTCCCAAAACATGATGTGTATGTGGAAATGCAAGCAACACTGAAGAGCTATACGACTTTGGAAGGATATACTATCATTGAAAATCCAAAGTTGAGTCATTTATTTTATGAGCACATCAGGGCATGGACACCGGAAAATGAGGCTGAAGAAGAATTAAAACAAGTAAGCGATGATGTATTAACCAAGATCAATGATGTCATTTGCGAGTGGATTGACGACAAAGGAATACAAAAAATAGCAAGTCGTTACAAATCTCATTTGGAAATTGGAATATTAAAACCACCACAATTATCCAAAAAAAGTGAAGAAGACATCGACAATAATGTGTCGTTGAAAATGGCACAATTTGTATATAAACAACTCTGCAAATTCGCTCCAGAAAAAAAGAAAGGAAAAGCAATTTATGTAATTTTATATGAATATTACAAAAACTATATCATTGGAGATAAAAATCCAGCAAGCTGTGCTGATTTTGCATTATTATTACAAGAAACAAGAAAACAAGAAATGAAAGAAGATGTTGCCATAGCACAAGCGCTTGAAACATATATCCCATTACAAGCGAATAGCTATCCACATGTGGATGGTGAAGACAATGAAAAAAATGATACATTTGATTGTCATCAACATGTGATGGAATTTTTGGAAAAAGAAGAAAAGAAAAGTGAACAACAAGAGCAACAAAGAAAAGTAATGATAATTCAAGGAAAATCAGGATCAGGAAAAAGTATATTTTGTCGACATTTGGAAGAAACATTGTGGAACAATTATATTTCTGATTCAAAAAAACATATTCCTGTGTACATTTCATTTTCAAGGATTTATAACAAGAATAATGAAAAAGATATCATTTTACAAGCATTACAAGGCAAACATATCAGCAAAGAAATTATAGATGCAATACGTGAAAAAGTATCATTTGTTTTTATTATGGATGGATTTGATGAAATATTTGACTTTTATCGCAAAAATGAAAATGAACAATATTTTTATGATCGTTTCAATTTAGGTCAATGGAGTGCAAAAGTGATTGTTACTTGTCGAAGTAAAGTATTAGATGAGGAAGATATTAAAACTATTTTAATTGGTATAAACCAAAATCAAACTAATACATCAATGATGTATTTATGGCCATTTACCAAACAACAAATGCATAATTATATCGAAAAATTTGCAATTATAAAATCCAAAAATAAGAAACAAGGATGATAATAGCAATTGGACAGCAAAACAATATGAAGAGACATTGAATAATTATCCAAATTTACAAAAAATGGTGGAAGAACCTTTTCTTCTTCAACTCATTTTAACCGTATTGCCATCATTAGTGAAACAATATGGTACCGGAGGTAGAATTTCAAAAGCACAAGTGTATGAAGTATTCAATGATCAATGGATTGATATTCACTGCCAAAATATTATTTCTAAATTAGCAGAATTAAGAATTCAAACGAATATTAACAAAATCAAATCAACATTAAAAAAATATTGTATTGATTTAGGATTTTTCATGTTTCATCAAGGAAATCAAGTTGCAATTGAATCAGAATTTCAAAATGAAAATGACAGTGAAGGTTGGAGTAAATTGGATCCATTAATGGAAAATGAAAATAAAAGCATTGTGGTCGAAACAATAGAAACAAAAACAACAACCGATATTATTGAAACCTCAATTGTGAAAACACAAGATATTTGGAAAAAATTCTTCAATGGCGATAGTGTCGCAAAATATGTGTTAAGAAGAGTTGGTGATAATAAATATCAATTCTTACATAAATCATGTCAAGAATATTATGCGGCACAAAAAATTATACTCGACATAATCTCATGGAAATCTAATGTAGTCAGTGTTGATAATCAACAATTTCAACAACAATTTGAGACATATGTTCCAAAACTATCTATCAATTGTAAATTGTTAAATGAAGAATTAGGGATTATTCAGTTTATTGCCGAAAGAATTCATGACACAAATCCAATATTTACAAATTTAAAATCACGACTATTCCGAATCATTGAGGCATCTAAAAACAATGAAAATATCAGCATTGCAGCAGCAAATGCAATCACTGTACTTAACTCAGCAAATGTGAATATGAATTATCAAAATTGGAACAATATTAAAATTTCTTCTGCAATTTTAGATCATGCATTCCTTGAAGGGACCGACTTTGCTAATGCTAATTTGGATAATGTTAGGTTTGCTCAATCCTGCTTAAACAAAGTCAATCTCACAAATGCGTCAATGAATGGAATTTATTTTGGAGAATATGCCTATTTGGAAGGATATTCCAATGTAAATGGAATTCAATTTTCATCTGATGGTTCAAAAATTTTATCCTATTCAGAGGACAAAACCATTCGAATATGGGATGCATTATCAGGAAGACAGCTTCATGTGTTGAAAGGGCATTCAGATTATATACATTCAGCACAATTTTCACCTGATAGTTCTACAATTGTGTCATGTTCAAAGGATAAGACGATTAGAATATGGGATGTATCACTAGGTCAACAAGTCCAAACGTTGCAAGGGCATTCAAATGGAATTGCAGCACCAGAGTTTTCATCTGATTGTTCGAAGATTGTCTGTTGTTCGCAACCCCAAAGCATTGGGATATGGGATGTGTCTTCTGGAACACAAATTCAAGTACTAGAAGGACACTCAAATTGGATAACAAAAGTGCAATTTTCGCCAGATGGTTCCAGAATTGTATCATGCTCAAATGATAAAACAATTCGAATATGGAACACCTTATCTGGAGAACAGCTCCAAGTACTGGAAGGACATATGAATAAAATAACAGGAGTACAATTTTTATTTAACGGATCAAAACTTATATCATATTCAGATGATAAAACAATTCGAATGTGGGATGCATCTTCAGGTCAACAAATCCAAGTATTGAAAGGACACTCAGGCATTATAAATGGAGTTCAATTATCCCCCGATGGTTCAAAATTATTGTCATACTCAAAGGATAAAACGCTTCGAATATGGGATCTGTTATCTGGAAAACAAATACAAGTCCTAGAAGGACATTCAGGTAATGTAAAAACAGCGCGATTTTCATCTGATGGTTTCAGAATTGTATCTGGTTCAGCTGATGCAACAGTTCGAATATGGGATGTACTATCTGGAAAACAACTTCAACTATTAGAGGGACATTCACAATGCATAAATGGTGTGGAGTTTTTTCCAAAGGAGCCTAAGATCTTATCATGTTCATATGATGGAACAATTCGAATATGGGATATAGGTTTAGAAAGGAAAATCCAATTAACAGAAGGATATTTGACTAATGTAACAGAAGTAAAATTTTCACCAGATGGTTCTAAAATTGCATCTTGCTTTTTGGATAAAACAATTAAATTATGGGATGTGCAATCAGGGAAACAACTTCAAGTGTTTGAAGGTCATTCAAATGATGTTCATGGAGTACTATTTTCATCAAACGGTTCTAAAATTGTATCATATTCTGATGATATTACAATTCGAATATGGGATGTGCAATCAGGAAAACAACTTCAAGTATTGGAAGGACATACAGATTATATACAGAAAGTTCAATTATCACCAGACAGTTCCAAACTTGTATCATGCTCAAATGATAAAACTATCCCAATATGGGACGTATCATCAGGAAAACAAATTCAATTATTGAATGGACATTCTGACGCCGTAACCGGAGTACAATTTTTGTCAGATGGATCTAAAATTGTTTCTTACTCTTTTGATAAAACTATTCGATTGTGGGACGTATTATCTGGAAATCAACTTCAAATATTTGAAGAATCAGATTTTGTAACTGGAGTACAATTATCGTCAGATGATTCTAAAATTGTGTCATATTCAGGAAATAAAATTCAAATATGGGATTTGTTGTCCGGAAAACAGCTTCAAGAATTGGAAGGTCATTCATCCAGTGTAAATGAAGCACGATTTTCATCTGATGGCTCCAGAATTGTATCATGTTCAGATGATAAAACAATTCGATTATGGGATGTACTGTCTGGAAAACAACTCCAAACATTAGAGGGACATTTAGAAGAGGTAAGAGGAGCACAATTTTCACCAAACGATTCTAAAATTATCTCTCATTCAAACGACAAAACTATTCGAATATGGGATGTATCTTCAGGACGGCAAATTCAATTATTGGAAGGACATAATGGTGGCATTAATGAAACACACTTGTCGCCAGATGGTTCAAAACTAGTGTCATGCTCAATGGATAAAACAATTCGACTGTGGAGTATTGATAATAGCAAAATGATAGATATAACTGATACTAGTTTAGTAAAATGTGTTTGGAGAGTAGGTATTCAAAGTGGTTTATCGATGAAAGGAAGTGTTTGGAAAGACACAAATGGCTTGACATCTCAACAAAAACTACTTGTTGAACAACGTGGTGGCTCATTTTGATTTTTGTTTATAATACAATTCTTTTAATATTGTGTTAAATTCCATCCACCTTTACCGACAAATTTACTGTTGATAAATATTTATTTCTTTCATGCAGCAAAACAATGTTATTTCCTTTCAAAAAAAGTTAAAAATAAACAATAATTATAATCGGATTGTCCAACAAGTGCACTAGGAATTGTTTTTTATCAGATTGGCTCGATTGACAACAATAAAAAGTGAATACAAAAAAAATTTTACACGTAAAATGGCACCTTCATACTTCGTATAAAGAAAAATTTTATTAAAAATTAATAATGACAAATTAACTCATTAAAAAAAGGATAAAAAAATTTGTTTTCGGAAAATCGAACCATGAAAACATTTAAAAACTGCACATTTGTAAAATTAAAAATTTAGTTTTTCATGAAAAATCAGTTCTCCATCAAGTTACATTTACTGAATTTTAAAAAACTCTATTGTGACATCTCTATAACTTTGACGTTGATTGTTTAGCTTTTTAAATCTTTTGTGCACATAATTTTGTTGAATTGATCAAATAATGATAATGTTTTTTCATTATTTCAATTTACTAAAAAAATCTGAAGTATTTTTTTAATAGAAAGATTATTTCTTTGAAAAAGTATTGCTTTCTATCGCCTTATAAATAGCACGAACATTTTGTATTCCGTTTTGTCTTTTTGGTCCGTTTTCCCCTCAGTTTCTACCTTGATCTCCCAATAACACGCCGCAAACGTTTATTTTTTATTTTAATGATATCTTTAAAGAGTATACAACAAACCGAAGAAAACTGTGTTATCTTTTTAACATTTTATAGCTTGTTAACGTGTACGTGTTCCGGTCTCCTCACATAAGTTTTTTTGGACCATGAAATATGAGTAGTTTCTATCTGCCGAGAAAGAATGCTTACTTTTTTTCATTCTTCCGTTAGTAGTGTCACCCCAAAAAGTCTCGCTTGAATGTTTTTTGAAAATAAGAGCTGTCTTATGCATATCGACCAATTCCGCCATTAAATTTTCAATTTTCTGTTTTAATAATAGTTTTTGGGTAAGTACATGACAACAGGATTTAAATAACCTGTTACCAAAGTCATTTAGATATTTCACTGTATCTTAAGAGGAGGCAAAGAAAAACACAGATATGGCCTGGCCGTGACCTTATTTCTTCTTTTCTTAAAAGGACAGATGCCTTTAATTTTTATAATAAAAAACGAAATCAAAACGAAAGGGAATAATACATATGCGAACATGAAAAATGTAGAGCACACGTATACACAAAAAAAAAGAGAAGGAAAAAAGGACGGGATAAGGAAAAAAAACGCTCTTTTTGTTTTTTCAATGTGTCAAGAGAATAGTGAACTCGCGTCCCTAAAGCGGATACAATATATACTTTCTCTTACAGTCCACATCGTGAAAAAAAACACGACACAATAACAACCAACACAAACTGTAGTATCCAAAAAAAAAGCCATTATTTTTTCCGAGAAAAAGGGAAGTCAAATCAAAGTAAATTAATAATAAAAAAAAGAGGATCGTTACTTCATACTAAGTCTTCGCAATATCGAATACACTCTCCGGAGAGTTGGAAACGATAGAATGAGTCTCCTCGCAGTAAGCGAACGATATCCATGGCGGCACTGTCAAAGACGGAGAGCAAAGCAGGCAAAGTATTTTCGACATTGACGTGAGCACGATTGGCCGTGATTTGGTGTATTTGCACAGTGATGATGGAACTGGATTCATGCGACAGATTCAATAGCGCAACTGCATTGGGCAGAACATAATGCGTAGATAAGTACTCAAACATATCCAAACAAATACTCCAAGCCATATCCGCAGACATATCAGCACGAAGCAATTGTGGATGATATGCCTTTTGGATCAAACTGTGATAAATGGGTATCTGATATCCAAGATCTTGTATACGTAGATTCAGTTGATGGACAGAGAGGAAATGCTTCAGTTGCATATATTCCACCAAAAATAATACATTTTCCAAAGACAATTCCTTCACCAAATGCGATGCAAACAATTCGAACCCATCTTTTTCCGACAAGACATTCTCCAATGTGATTTGGCAACTCAATTCGGTTGCCCGACGACTGCTGCTGTGCTCTCGGAGTTTGGAGCTGCGGTTTGCCACTGTCATTCTCATCGTTCGAGGGTCCGACTTTTCATTGTTTTGGCATATTTCCATTGATTCGTGCTCGGCCTGATAGTTTCCACGCACACGCAGACAGTTCCACTTGCAACACGTGCTCTCTTCCAACGAATAATACAAATCCTTTGGTCGCAACATGATCAGCGCATCCGTTGCGTGCAACAACGCCGCAAACGTCATTAGCGATAATTGTCGCTCGTACGTAGCTTCGCCAAACATACTCAATGTTACCACCAATGGAATCGCCCAAAACAATACATTATATAATATTGCCTTCAGCTCTTCTGCGTATTATTTATTATATGTACATATATATATATATATGTACATATACGTTCTGATGTTTATACGTTTTTTTTTTTTAAAGTTTGTATGAAAAAAAACTTTGTATTTCGAATAAATCATGACAGCTCCGAATTTTGTAAGCGCAAAAGAAAAGTACGATATCGGCACAGGCGGTGTAAGCCACGGCAAAGACGGTGGCATCATTGTACTTACTAACGAATCTGATCATTGCGCCGATTCCGAAAAAACCGATAAAATACATTACAAACAAGGCGAGCATGAAATGTGTATTCCCTAAATACTCTCGATATCGCAATGTCCATGGCACCTTTCGTCTTTGCTGTCTATCTGTACGTATTATTGTCAGCACTTTCCCCACATTTGCATTTGCACTGGTATTCGTATTTGCGTTTGTATTTGTATTCGTAGTTTCACTCTTGCTTTCTGCAATGCTCATTGTCATTGCTGTTTCCAAAACATCATTGGCAATGTCGATCTTGACCGAAGGTGCTGACGGATTCTGACTCTCATCGCTTTCCACGACTTGAAGCCGGCTCAAGTACAGCTGCTGTTTCCATTCGACTTTGGTCAGATCCTTTCCCAATTGCCAATCGAAATACAAAAACCAAAACCGAGGGATTAATAGAGTCTCATGCACTAAAATCAGCAGCGTCAGCCAAGTGGCTATTGTTCGCATTCGTGCATCCTTATCGAACATTATCTGGTAACGACAAATTGGAATTGCCACTTTTTTTTTTTTGAAAAAAAAAAGATGTCAATAGTACCACAATTTTTTAGTTCAAACAAATAAATAAAAAAAAAGGTATCTAACTGATTTCAAGAATGGTGCAAACAGCCAAAACCATTGTTAGCAAAGGCCTTCTTCTGTAAATAAACTCCAGTCTTCGATATTTCCAAAAGTTGTACAAAAGATAGCACAATAGTGGTGCTATCAACACTTCTCTTACAAACAACACCACCCAAAAATAACTTCGTGCCTCTTTTGCATTAAGAAACGACGGCCTCATTTCACTCTTTTACTGGTATTATTCGTTATCGTCAACAGTATTTTTTTTTTTACAAAAAGGTTAGAACGACGTCAAGTTTTTTCCAAGAAGTACCGAACAAAGGAAGTACATAATGTAGTGTTGGAAAATATCAATAAATAAATTAAGGCATTTACATGAAAATTTGCCACTTTTTAAGTAATTGGAATGCAGTATGATCAAAATATCTGATCTGTTTTTACGTGTGCATTTTATTTTTGACAATTGCAGCACTTTGAAAGAATAAATAAATTCAAATGTTGCAAAATGTAAATATTGTTTGATTGTATTTTATTTTGTTGATACGAATTAATGATAAACAATATTTTAA
>ASPP01006773.1:0-10945 GCA_000512085.1 Reticulomyxa filosa
AAAAAAAAAGTTATTAAAAAACAAATTTCATATTTAAAAACTACAAGATTTGTAGATATTTTTTAAAAAAAAAATTAGGTCTAAATGTTGATTTTTCATGGAGAAAATCAATTATCATCATATGATACCGTTTTATGCGTTCAGTTTTCTTTGCAACATACTGTAGGTATCGAAATGAAAAGTGATGCAATTTAAAAGCATATACATGAAAATCAAGAAAACAACATATGACACAGAAAAACAAAGAAATGGCTCTGTCACATAGAACTGAGTCCCCTAATGCCATGAACCAAAAAAGGTACCACTAGTAGATTGTAAACCAACAGACATGCACCGATTATCTTTTTTTTGTTTAATTTAAATACATCATATCATAGCGCAAACTTATGCAAACTGAAACTGTGCAATCAATAGTATTATAAAGATATTTGATATTTATCCATAGCATTTATAACATCTAATTGACTGATACATTATTTTAAATACGCAAGTATTTTTAATGAATGATGTTTATGATAAATCAGAAACTATCTTATGATCGTCAATCAGGTTGGATATTCGCTCAAATCACCGCAGATTTTGCCATCATGCAACAACGCTGTTGCGATTGAGCTTTCAATTACTTGTTTACATTGCAGGCAATGATGCGTAATACCATTATTGCTTATCTAAGCAATATAAGTATGCTAAAAAAAAGGGTAAAACGAATAATCTGCACATGTACACATATAGGATGTGGTGTGAAAAAAAGATAAATATAGATATTTATATTTGTTACGTATAACGCTTAAACATGTGCATTAACGATATCCAATTTGATTTAGAGCTTGATACTACATTGTTGTGTACGTTACTGCAATGGTATATCAATGACGATGTCGATGCGAAAACTAGTCCTGTAAGCGTGGAAATTATTTCAGCAAAGTTATTGTTTGTATGTTGCTACGAATGAAGAAATATATTTCAGTCTAGTCAATAACTGCAATACTTAAAAAAAAGAAAATAATTAAGAAAAGAAAAGAATACAACATATATCTATTTTTGTACTACTTTTTATTAACTTAAATACACAATAATACATTATAATGTAAAGTAGATTTGACATATAAGACTGCACATTATATAGATAATTGATTTTCTTCATGAAAAAACAACATCATTACATATTTTTTAAAAAAATTATATACGAATATTGTAGTTTTTAAATATAATTTTAGTTTTTATTAAGTATTTACTAATTATTTCATATTTTTTTTTTAGTTCAGTATATTTAAATATTGATATTTTTATCATTTTAATTTAAAGGTGTAGATAGAATGAGTCATACTAGGAAGAAATAAGTAACCACTTACTGAAATTTCAACAATAAAAAAATCAAAAGTTAGTAGTATATAATTTTGTGATCTGGAATGATATGGTCTTTTTTTCATTATTTTTGCTTAGTCAATATTTTGTGTAATGAAAATAGTGCAATCTTCCTATTTTGACCTCGTCATTGCACCGCAGCATGAAACACAAGAAGATCGTAAAAGTGATGCAATGGATAACAAAAAAAATAGTAATTTTGAGCTCATTCGGGAGTCTAGCACAACAAAGACAAAATCACAATAATCATGCATCTTAAGTTTTTGACTTATCAATAATGAATTTTTCAACGTTTTTTTAAATTAATTATTATTTATTCAAGTAAATAGTTATTTTGTGGTTGTGTGAGTTTGATTTTTTTAAACAATTTTTTGCTTTCTTTTAAGTATTATGTCCTTTTTTTTGGATAAGGCGGGCTAACTGGTTTCGCAAGGTTAACACTTATACGCTTTGCATCATTAAAAAAACTAGGTTCGATTTTATTCTTGGTATATCAAGATTCCACTTTGGAAATTATTTGAAATATTAATTTTATGGCAACCTAGCCATAATCGTTAAAAAAAACCTTAATCTGAAAACAGAACATGCTTTTTTTTGTGGCACAAGTATGCCTAACAACTAAGACTCCAGCTACTTTGCTAGAAGCATCTAAAAGATAATTCACTATTCCCACAAATTGACAACCGTTCGAATGCTGTTGCGACACACACCAAAACAAGATGTTGACAATTGATATTTTTGTGTATTATATAAATATACCTTAGTTTGTCTTTTTGTTTCATCAAGTCAAAAGCGTGATTAATTTTTGACAGTGGCACTACATCGGTCACCATTGATTCGATATCAATTTTTCCGTCAATGAATTCTTCCACAAGAGGAGGAACTCCGGTTCGGCCTTTGGTTCCTCCAAAAGCAGAACCACGCCAAACTCTTCCAGTTACTAACATAAAAGGTTTTGTACGGATCTCTTGTCCACTGGCCGCTACACCAATAATACACGCTTCTCCCCAACCTTTGTGGCAACACTCCAACGAAGCACGCATTGTTTCCGTCAAACCAATGCACTCAAACGAGAAATCTACTCCTCCATCGGTCATATCAACAATGACATTTTGAATGAGTTTGTCAGGATAATCATTTGGATTCACCACATCAGTCGCACCCATTTTTTTGGCTATTTATTGTATTTTTTGTGATTATTTCAATGTCAATGATAAAATAAAGAAATAAATTATTTACCAATGTCAAATTTTATCGGGTTATTATCAACACCAATAATTCTCTTCGCTCCGTTTATTTTGCAGCCTTGAATGACAGAAAGTCCAACACCACCTAATCCAAAAATGGCCACAGTGGAGCCAGGAGTGACTTTCATTGTGTTTCGTGCTGCCCCAATTCCAGTAGTCACACCACAGCCAAGCAAGCAAACCTCTTTTTCTAATTTTTTGTCAATGATGGAAGGATTGACTTTTGCCACTGAAATTTCCGGCAGTACACTGTATTGACTGAATGTACTTGTTCCCTGAACAAAATCAAAATTGGCCATGTTTTTATGAGCAAATTTTGGACTTGTTTTTTTCCCCCTCCCTGTTAGACAAACATCAATACCATAAAGTGAAAGATGTCTTTGCCCTTGCATTTGTATCGGACACTGTTATCAGGCATCAAACCTTTACCTTGTGTGACACGAATCGCTTGACACAAATTGGTCTTTCCTGATTTGCAAAATTTGCACTCAGAACATTCTGGAATGTAAAGTGGGACGACCACATCTCCAGGTTTTACTGAGCGCACATTTTTTCCAACTGATTCCACAATGGAACATCCTTCATGACCCAGTATGGATGGAAACACGCCTTCTGGGTCTTTGCCGCTCAACGTATACCAGTCCGTATGGCATACCCCTAGTTTTTTATATGTACTTGTTTTTGTAAGGATAAGTGTATTGCTTGGTATATTCTTTAACCTGATACTAAATTCTTTATGCGGACTTCGTTATCTTTAGGTGGAGAAACTTCGATTTCTTCAATTTCTATCCAACAATCAAAAAGGGTTTTATTTGTGTGTAATGTTTTCAGTGGAGGAGAATGCATATCTCAACTTAAGGGCTCTTTTGTTTTTTCGTCCCATGGTTCCCATGCAACAGCGGCCTTGCACTTGATCACCTTTCCTTGAGTGCCTTCACTTGCTATGGCTTTATTTTCAAAAACAAAACAAAACTGCAACTTTGTTGAGCAAATGGAATGCAAATATATCTCACCTTTTGTAAATTGCAAAAGACGTTCAATTTGAACCACGAAGTCGCCGACATGTTTGCGTTTGCAGCCCAAGGCCCTGTTACAGTGTGAGAAAAGCATCAACAATTGGTTGAAACAAAAGTGTATATTTTTGCAAGGGATGAGAGAGACGAGATAATGACTAACTTGCCGTGATGTCCAATGTGATCGGCGATAAAAGTAGCAACAAAATCGTAGCCGTGGCCATAGCCTTCTTGCCACCTGCAATTTACGTGGATTCCCTGTGTACGATATTGTATTCGCATTGCATTGTTGGTTTCAAAACACGTCAGACAGAAGACAAGAAAACGAATAAGAAGATTGAATAACTGATTGTTGACAAGCCAAAACAAAAGCCTTGACACGCAATTGATCGTGTTTGTCTTGACCATCGGCCAAAAAACTGTCGGCAGCGCCCTAAAGCAAAAACAAAAGGACGTATCATCAGAAGGGATGGAATTGTGCAATAATCCAAAAGAGGAAAGGGATTAGAACACAGCATAGATTAGATGCGAGTACCTGATCAATCAATATTTCAAAATCTTTTCGTCCTGAATAATGCAATGCCAATTCAGTGGCGTCGTATTCTTTCCATTTCTCCACGTTGTCTCCCAAAAATCCTTTGAAGGCTTTTTGACCCCATCGAGAGTTGATTGGATTACAAACCGGCGAAAAAACGCTGATCGACTGTGCAAGTGTTTCCAATATTTATGTCATATGTTTTCCTTTTTTGCTCCAAACGCAGCGCACCTTTCGTGTGTTGATGTTATGAAATTTTAACTTTGTATGTTTTGGGGTTTCGAAGAAACACAATCAATGCGCCATGTCCGCCCACGCTGTGTCCGCACACTAAATAACAAACACGACAACAAAATCGTTTGTTCTTTCACAAGTCGAGAAAAAGACATTTTATCACACCTCCCACATTCTTGGTGTCCAAAGGCAATTGTGCTTGCTTTGACTCTTTCGTCTCTTCGTCAGTGTAAGTGTACTTTTCAGAAGCAATCAAATGTGGCAACTCCTTGGTGACGTAGTCATACATCACGTAGTGCTTTCGCCAGGGGTTTTCCGTGGCATTCACGTAAAAACTGGCACCCAAACCGAAATCCCAGTCCTTGTTCTCTCCTTCAATGTTGGCCCCTCGTGGTGAGGTGTCAGGCACAACCAACGCCAATCCCCATTCACTCGCGTACTGTTCAGTTCAAACTCATCTCACGCTCACTACTCTTCCTGCGCTCAAAGTAGGCAAAGAGCTTAACTCGTTGGGCTCCGCTTTTAAAAAAAAAGTTGTCCTCGTTGCATGTCAAGCCAGACAAATAATACAAAATTGGAAATTTGGTCGAATCATCGTGAGGCTAATCAACACAACACAATCTTCGGTCAATTAAAACTCAAACGTACAACTTCGTCATTATTAACTGTTGCAGGCAAATACACGTTAAATTTTGCTAACAGGCCACCTAAAGCAACACTTTTGTGCTCGAATTTCTATACAGTTTTCACAAGTAAAACGTTGTACAAGCTATCGCTGTAAAAGCACGATTCATAACTTGCACATAGCCTCCAAAGCATTTTGAAGACTGAATCCTATGGAAATGTGTATCCGAAGACATCGTGAAAGCGAGTAATATTTAATGTTGCCGCAGTATTAAAAAATCCTAACACGTACTCTAACTTTCTTTTTTTAAACACGTACCAAGTACAAAGAGTGCAAATTTATTTATTTAAAGAGCACAAACTAAGCGCAAAAAATAATATAATACAAAAAACTCCTCTTTGTAAAGTAGAAAAGTTGTATATTGCGCCATTGCCATTTTAACTTTGCTGAAAAGTTGCTCAGCATTTACCAGTTTCAGGCAAATTTTAAATCCAGGCCAATGCTAATACCACGTTAATATAACATGATGATATCAACAAATTACACCCAAACTTATGATTTCAGCCACAAAAATAATATAAATTGAGTTAATACAATACATTTTACTCGTTTTAAGAATGAAAGCCAATAAAACATTCGGTTAACCGCAGACGGTTCGAATATGATCGCTAATCTGATCAACCTATGTGAATAAATAGACGCAGGCAGCTAAACTGATGGCAATATGTTATATTAATATGTTTCGCGATGTCAATAGGGCAATTATAGTTAAATGTTGAAGTACAAAGATTTTTGCAAAAACCAACAAAAAAGTCAATCGGAGCATAGTAAATAAAAATTGTCAGTTCCTTTAACTCAAATTGAAAATTTTATAACATCTATTTGAGGTTTTGTATACCATTTCTAATATAAATTGGATTAAGATTAGCCTGTTTAAATAAAAAAAAGTGAAAGTTGACAGGTTTTTTAGTTGTAAATCTAAAAGGGCATTACACCAGAAAAAAATCAGAATGCCCTACCATAATAATCAATACGGGGACGGTTATAAAGCAGTATTGCTGACATCACTATTAGAATTATTCCTTTGTGTGTCTTCTGTTCGTTCTGGAGACTTTTTTTATGCTTGGGTTTTTGGCGTGGCTTTTTTGGTACATTTGTCTATTGCATTTGCATTTAAAACCCTGACAATTGAAGACGAAAAAAAGACGCATTTACGCATTTCCTTTGGTCCATTGAATTTGTTTTGCTGTCGCCAAACTATAAGTTTGCGCTATGACGAAATTGCGTACTTTGAGGTGCTTGACAATGCCAATCGAGCACATCACCACGGTGTACATGTATTGGGCTGTAAGAATATGACTTACCTTTATTCTAACACCAAATTTTGTCATGCCCATGAAAACCGCGTATTTGTTTTTGCCATTAAAGAAGATAGCGTATACTCGAAAACTGGATGTTTGCCTCGCCGCTTCAAAGAATTAATGCTAGTAACCACCGACGTTCAAAACTTGGAAATACATTTGCAGAGAATGGGCGTTTTTGAGCGTCGTCAAATCGGGGCTGAAAACGAAACTCAAACTTTAATTTGATTTCATTTTTTCAATTAGTATTTGTTCAAAATTTTCTTGGGAATGCATATGGTTGACACGATATTATTTTTTCAGAGTCAAAATTCCTAATGCGTCGGACAAATCCAAAGTTTATTAATCAAAATGTTCATACTCGTGACTTTGGATTGTCTTATTTTGTTCTGTTCAGCCATATTGTGAATTGCGAGCCACTTTCCATTTTCATAATTTTTTTTATTTGACTAGAAGCGCTCAATATAACGCTTACTAAATTTTTTGTGGCTATATGGAAACACATCCAAAATAAACAGTTGCAAAAAAGTGTAGTAGTCTGTTAATTTTTTCAAAGAACTGGCCGTTCATGACGTGCCTCTCGTTTTAAAGTTAAAAAAGTTTTAACTGTTGTGAGTAAAAAATTTCTAAAATGGCCGAAAATGATAAAAATCAACAGCCAATACAGATAGATTTTAATGATGAAGATGATTTGGCGATGCTATCACTACTGGCACAATTAGAATCTTCAGCGCAAAATCCTCAGCCAAACGAAAAAACAGACCAGGAAGAGGATAGTAATGCAGTTTGGAAAACGTCTGGAATTTCGGAAGACGTTCAGAACATCTTGTCCACATTATCTCCATCTCTGCAGGAACTGTACACCTACGGTGTTGATATTCATTTTCTGAACTACTTAATGAAAAATAACTTTACAAAATGTAGGTTGATATTTACACATTGATGTATCAACAAAAGTTTTTCATTTTTTACAATCGAAAAATCGTGTTCAAAAATTTTCTTGATTGTTTTTGATAACCGACAGTCGAAGAGTTGCTATGCATTGATCCTGAACAATATGGCAGAATATCTCCTTATAAACAGGAGGTTAGTCGTTTTTGATTTTCTGATAATAGATAAGTGAAAAGCATAACCAATAAAATTACTTGTGAAGCTAATGCTATCTCTCGTAATGTGTGTGAACAAAAAAAGGAGTACCATCACTTGCAATTAGTAATTTCTGATAAATTTAAATGCGAGATTTATAATCTATTTGACGTCAATGAACAGCTAAATACGCATTGTATACCAACAGGAATTTATAAGTATGCATTTGTGCACCACACAATCAAAAAGGAGAGTTTATTTAGTTTATATCCATTGTGGCATGTGTATGTGTGGTGAAATGGTACTAAGCTTGGATCAACATTTGAATGGCGGGATTATGACTCGCCAAGTGACTGAAATCACAGGTTGTGCTAACAGTGGAAAAACCTGTCTTTGCTATCAAATCATGTTGTATGCTATACTCTTTGAAGTGCTTATTGCACGTCAACAGCAGAATCCTCAGCCAGTTGATGATACTAATAAGAGCAATGATCCATCCACATCAAATGAGAAAGCGGAAACAGATCAGATAGATTCAAATCAAATCCATGAAGCGATTCAAAAAGAGGTGTCCCGTTTTTACAATGTGATATTTATCGACTGCAGTAACGAATTGAATATGACACGCTTTGAGTATTTCATCGATGTATTCATTAACAAATTCAACTTAGTTGCAGACTTCAACGACCATAATTCGGAATCAATACACCGCCAAACTTATAAAAAAATATTCTAAAACATGTTTGGCACTACAAGGCATACACTTTCATGCATCTCATGCATGTTATTCAACAAGTGGAATACAAAATAAAAAATGTGTGTATTTAAATTATCTGCTTCGTTCCTTTCAACTAACACAAAATGTTAGTAATATTTCTTTTTGTTTGATGCCCTCTTTCGTTTTGTGACAGCGGAAATATGGAAGCAAAGTTCACTTAATTGTTATTGACAACATGGCCATTAATATACTGTTGCCCGCGATTTCTGGTGGATTTAGTGGACGAAACGATGTGTTGAAATTAGGTTATACACTCAAGTGTATGGCATATGAACATAATTTGAGTATTATCACTACAAATTTTGTTTCAAGCCAGCCAAAGCTTCGGTCGAATTTTTGGCTCTCAAGCAATACGCAACTCGGATATCTCTTGGACAATTTCGTTCATACGAGATTACATTTAATGTTGGAAGGAATGAAAAACACTATTTGTATTGGCCTGACCAAATCTCAATCAGTGGTATCGAGTTTGTTTATTTTTTAAGTATTCTGCTCATTACAGGAGGAATATCACAATTTTTTAGTTTTAATCTATTCAATTGTTTGTGTAACAGGCCACACAACAGTTTGCAACGACCATAATCGAAAAAGGAGAAATTAGTGACAAAGAAACAGCTTAAATTTATGACTAATTTATTGCTGTACTAGTAACATATTGTCAACAATCTATTAGCGATTGTGCTTGAGTGTATTCACAGTTTGCTTGTCTATCATAAATTAAATTAGTAAAATCAAAAAATATTACATTCTCTCCACCAACGAAAAATTTTCAAAAAATTTTGTGAAATGTATATGATTATAATAAAATGTAATTGCAAAGTATTTTGAAGTTTGCTAACATTCGACAATGTCGTTCAGTTTTTAAAGACAGATCAAATCAATAGTAGATCATGAATAGTATCAAAACAGTTAGAAATTATCGCAACTATTGCATATAAGTATATTTTATTTGGAAGATTGCTATTGAATTGCTAATAATATTGTTATATAAAGAAATTCAAAAATTTATTTATTAAATAATAAAATAGGAAAATTTTCAGATTAATCGATTTTAAGCTACAATAAATCTATGAATGTATCTTTACTTCATGTTGTTTCATTTGCTTGGCTAGTTGTGAATGTATAAGTGAGTTTTCATATGGTTTTCGAAGATATTACGACAATTTGATTGCAGTCTTTTATTGACGGCGTTCGATTGCTATGTAAATATAAATACTACTGGTGGAAGCTTTTCCAGTGATATTTGTTTTGCTTGACGGTTCAGTTGCAATCTTAAGATATATTAATATTGATATGTCATATCGAATTTGACATTTTGAGATGCTAATTCCAACAAATTTTTACTTGAAATCATATAGTCATTATTGCATGATTTATTATTTTTTTTGGAAATATGTAATAATTCATCATTTTCAATTTGCCACAAAAGCTGTTTTTTAAAATAGTGTTCAGGTATGGACTAGTTGAACACTTCAACATATTTCAAGAGTTCATTTTGAAATTCAAGAATCGATATTTTGAAAGAAATTTTGGTTAGAAAATTTTTTGGACATTTGAATATTCAAATATCAAAGGAGCTTTTATTGGTTATTGACACAGTATTAATTTGATATAATTGTGATAAATATTTATTGATATTTTTTATTATATTGTTATTTTTTATTTTGTTATTGGAATTAAATATTTATTGGGAATAAAGAAGACAATAAAATGATCAAGCAATCATTGGTAAATGCACGATAATTTAGTAAGCTAAAATCACAATATAAAGTTTTTTTACTGAATGGATAAATCTTATTAAAAAAACTTGGTTATATATGACAAATTGACAAACAAAGCAAATAGAAATTTGGAACTAGCGAAAGTGAAAAAAAAATTATTTTAATAATTGAAAATTTTGAAAAAAAAGTTGTATTTTGAAGAAAATTAAAGTAAAACACTAGATACTGCAACATCCAACAATATGATGAAATTTTTTTCTTTTTCATTTTTTTTCAAAATAAAGAATGACAATAATTTGCAATACAGAATATCAGAAACAAGCAAAAATAGCAAATAAGATTTAACTACTTTAAGTCAATCAGATAACTTTACACCTTTATGATACAGTAGATTGCAAAAAAAACCGACATACCTAAATGGCACTATATGAAGAGAATCGATTTTCTCCATGAAAAATAAAGATTTAAACATAATTTTTTTTTTAAATATATACTAATCTTGTAGATTTTAAATATTAAATTGGTTTTATAATAAGTTTTTTCTGGTTGATCAAAAATATGATTTTTTGAAATGATTTTTAAAAATTTCGAATGAGTTCATATAAATTGAACATAATATTTATCACAAAAACATTACTTCAAATGCACTATCAACAGTCCGATAATCAACGACTCGATTTTGAAGAGAAAAAATAGCAGAAAAAGTGTCAAAATCAGTTTAGTTAATTTTACAACAAACGCAACTGAACTATGATTAGTGATGTCATCCAAACTTGTTTCAGAGACGCAAATTTCACATTCTTTACATTACATCAATTTCTATAAAAAATTTTTGTCTTGTCTTGACGGAAAATCGCATGGACACACCATTTATCAAAAAAAGTTATTTCATTGTTGTAGTATCTTTTTTTTTTTTTTTTCGATGGAAGGTTATAAGACCCCGCCCCAACGGGACATAGCCCAACCTCAAAAAACGTAAA
>ASPP01006774.1:0-17038 GCA_000512085.1 Reticulomyxa filosa
AGGGTTTCTTGAGACCACAACACGAAGAACTATGTTTCAAAATGGTCAAAGATGCACTAATCACAAAAATGGATAATATAATGGACCGAACGAATTTGAGACCATTGCTGGCGCTGATTGCAGTAATGCCTTACATTTGTTATCACAGTCGACATTCTCCGGAAAAGTTAACCGATTTGCCGCGATTATTCCGACGATTGGCGGAAACATTGGACGTGGTCAGCAAGAAATTAAGCCACAAATTTCGTGATTATGTCAAAAGTCGTTCCGCAATTGATGAGGACTCGTTCTTACGAGACATGTGTCCTTTGATTGTGGAAAATTTCTTTGATTCGTACGCCAAAGTCGCAGCCAATTATTTTGAAGGGTTATTGGAGTCTCCTGGAATGGAGCACTATCACGCCACCATTTTCAAAATTTGCAGATACTTTTTAGAACATGGAGCCAATTTCTTGTTATGCTTTGAAAAGATTATTGCCAAAGCACACAAAGCAGTCTCGGGTGGAAAAATACCACGAGATGTATCCGACACTGCTACTGATTTAGTACGAACTGCCATTGAACATGTCAAATCAAACAAAGAGCAAGACTCGCCTGATGATTTTATTGACGTATCTCCTTTTCCAGAAGCTGGATTAAAGTTTCTTTTTTGTTGTCGTTGTTCTTTTTTTTTTTTGCATTGTTTGTGTTAACTCACTTTTTTTTTCACTCCAACTTTTCACATGTTTGATCATTGCAGACAAGTAAGTCGACGTCTTTGGCAAATTATGGCTCAATGTCCGATCATGGTTGATAAAGCTAAAAGAAATACAGAAATCAACAACGTTGCTCTGAACAAAACGAGCAACAGCCAAACCGCCGAGAAAGTCACCACCAAAGCGAATATTCCAAAAATCAACGTGAATAAATCAGACGGAAACTCCGGGGAAAATTAGGACAATTGTGTGTGCGTTATTCTTTGTTTCGTGAATAACTGTTCTACAAGACACTGCAAAAAAATATTCTGCTATGAACTATATTGTACCTAACATTGTAACATAGGTGTGTAGTTTTTTTTAACAAAAATATATTTAAAAAAATCAAAAAATGATGAAATTTTGAAATGGTGTGACTTTTTTTTTCCTTTCTCTTTTTTTCTTTTTTTGTTTTTGTTTGCTTTGTTTGTAAAGGGTAGCAATACGGAAAGTGTTAATGACGGGATAATTTGTACAGAAATGCCCAAACATTTTTACAAAAAGTGTTTATGATATCTCTACTCACTAATCTGAACAATATATCTTTTTTCAATGTCTTGTCTGTAATCATTTAAAATTTCTTCTTTGCATCAAAAAAGCGCTTAGATTCCAAATAGCTACAATCATTATGAGTAAACGTGCAATGCAAAGTAAGCGCAAACAAACCAAACTTTTTTATTTCTCCTGTAATGTTTAGGCATTAATAAAAAATTAAAATCAAAATGTGCTTGAATAAACATTTTAATTGCAAGAAGAATTATTTGCGATTTTGGATTTCATATCAACAGATACTCTTTTTTTATTATTGTGACAGAAGTCGTTTGAATTGGGATATGATTATGACAATCTGGTTCGTATTTACTGTAACCGCGATCGTGCTTTCCTTCAATGGCTATTTGGGTGTAATTAATTACTTGTGTCAATCTGTTGTTCCAGATGAACACGCAAACAAAAAGTTCTTTTCTTTTCTTACGTCCTCCACTTTTTTTTAGAGTCAACGAACAAACTAAGTTCCGATACTATTTAATAAAATGCAAATATAGTGATATATGTCAGAGGCCAGAAACAGACACAACTTTCGAAAGATTGCACAGTAATATAACACTTGAAAGTTATACGGAACATCATTTATGTACAGCTCGTAGTGAAAAACTTTTATTTTGGATTACTTTTTCCTGTCTTACATTTACCTCGATACAGCTAATGCTTTCGATGTTTCAAACGCAAATTGGTTTGTCACATTTTTGTTTTTGTTGCAACCATTTTAAAAAGAAAGTAAATAAAATATTAAGAACGAAAAAAATAGAGGCAATTTGTCAAACACTAGCACATCAAGATTTGTGCAACATGTTGCTAACTATCGACAAAATTAAAATTGCCAAAGAAAACTACACTAAATTCTTTGTAGAAATGCACATGAAAACACTAAACAAAGTTGTCGACTATTTCAAACTCAAAGTCCCATTAGAAATTGAAAGAGAAATTATCGGGATGATATTCTCAAAAGAGGAAATGAACTGTGCTTCGATCACTTCTGTCAATTCAGTACAAAAGGTAATTAAATTATCAGCTACTAGAATATATTCGTTGCCAATCGATCAGGAGGGACATGAATTATCGTCGGCTGGCCAAGCTTCTGTGCAAAGAGGTCATCGTTTGAACAATATTGTTTTGGTAAAAGAAAAATATGCAAAACAAGAGGCACACATCGCAGATATTTGCATTGTTTTACAAATGTTTGGAATATTTGTTTTAATATTCGTCCTCGTGGCGTCATTACTTATTACAGTTAGTCATTGGGGGCATTCAATGATTCTGAGTAAATTTTTTTCATCTGTCTTGTAAAGGAATTTTGTTTTGTATGTGTATTTGTTATGATATAATTTTTTTTATTGTGAAGCGTTCATCGAAGTTCTGATGTTTCTTCCTAAGATATTTTTTGTGTATATATCTCTATATTATGAATAATGTGTTTTTGTGAAGCTAAGATTTTCAAAAATGTTCACCACTTTTTTTTTACAAAAAAAGTTAGAGCAGCGTCATTTTAGCATGTTGTTTCATTTCGATTTTTTTCATCGGTGAAAAGGGATAAAACCTCTTTGTTCCTTAACAAAAACAGTGTGCATGATGAGTCAAATATTTGATTTTTTAAAAAGCGTTTTTACTAAAAGAACTGGACTCAAGTCCGTTAAATATCACCCATAAATATAACAAAGCCCAACAAAAACCCAAGCAAACAAAAGTACATTATAAACAATGTTGAAGACAAGGAGACAGATTTTGTCCAACTCGTAGAACAGAGGCAGACAAAAAAAGAACAATCAGCACAACAAGCGATTTCAATGCAACAGCACTTTGACATGAAGGGAAAAAAGATAGACCAAAGATTTTAATAATTACAAACGCGTGTCAAGACATCGCTTGGATTAGCATGTTGTTTGCGTTCGTTTTGGATCAAAGTGATAGGTGCCATCCTCTTTGGTCTGTTATTGGCGCTGTTGGAAATTTCGGCCAGAGGGAGTCCGAGAAGAGAACTTCCTTTCTTATGCTTGCAAAGTTTTTGCACATCTTGTTTGTAGTTCTCGACCAATGCACGTAATCGCTTCGCACGAGAACGTGTTAACACCGGAGATATGTCTGTATAAATCCGAGACGCCGGGAACATCAATAACAACAAAAAAATATGTGTATGTATACATTATACAAATGTAACGAGTAGCAAATTCCATTTATTTAGAATGAGACGGCAAGAACGAACAAACAAGGGAAAAAAAAAAAAAAAAAAAATAATAATAAATTAACTTTTGGCACAATATGAGCGTGACCAAGAACATTTGAATTCATTATCATTGGAGACAAATTCGTTTTCTTTTTTTGATTGAGTCTTTCTCATAGTGCGGTGATGAAGCATCGAATTAGCCTCATTTCTATTGCGACTTGTGTTGCTGCTGTTGCTGTGATTATCATCACTGTTTATTGGACAAAATCGCTGAGTCAGCTTTCCTTTCTCTTCTTCTTCGTTTTCTTCGTCTTCTTGTTCATATCTTTCTTCATTTATAGCAACCCCTCTCTCTCTGTTCTCCTCGTCGCTTGTAACGTAGTCCATGCTTCCATCGGCAGTAACATCGTTATTGTTGTTGTTGTTGTTGTTGTTACCAGTATTGCTATCGCAATCAATACATTCAAAACAAAACCAATAGTCATTCCCAGGGACCGTTTCTCCCAAGCCAAGACAATACGTATGAAAGCCACGATTGCACCCGTCACACAACAACAACAAGTGCTCGTCCATGCCCGAACCGCAACGGTCGCATTTAATGTCGTCCATGTACACCATGTCATTCAAGTTGCTGTCATAAATCGACTGGCAAGGCTGATTCTTTGTCTCTACTTCAATCCTTCGTTTTCCTTCCGCATTTTTTTTCGTTTGTTCTGTGCATTCAATTGAGTGAAATCTCTTCTTGCACAATGGACATGTATTCGTTATCTGCGACCAATGCTCAATGCAGCTGACATGAAACACATGCTCGCCTTTTTCCCGATTGCGCATCCGGAATGTTCAATTCATTCATTTATATATACATATGTATGTATACATATACTTATATAAATATATTCTTATTTATATTTGTATTTATACACTTCATACGCAAAATTTAATTTTTCTTTTTCACTCCTTTCTTCCCTCTCTCTCCTTCTTTTCCTCACTCATAAAATACACACATGAGTCAATTGCTGCTTTTTCACAACGACTGATGGCCTCCAAACAAACACAACAAACTTGAGCAGATGTTGGCGACCTAGTCGAATTTGCCGCATTATCGAATGGATAAGGTAATGAAGACCAAAATGATCGTTTCATATTCCCCTTATAGCACAGATGGAAAAACCTTTTCACAGCAAAAGCTTTTTTCTTCCCCTCTAGGTACCTTTCCAGACTTGAGGCTCGTATTTTTGTACGGTTACGCACAAACCGCTCTTTAATATTTGTAATTAATCCTTCTTAAATAACGATGATTAAGTGCATAAAATATGTATTTGCAAAAATTAAAAATGAGATACCAAGTTTTCCAAAATAAGTAAAAAGTTATGAGACAAAAATATATTTGCTCATGTACAAACTTAAATTTCATTCGAGTACAATAATAGGAATTGTGTCCAACAAAAATAGAGAAAATACATATGTACATCTGATTATGAAAAGACTGCCATATTATATCTCAGCTCGGGCACTCTGAAGAGGTCGCTGAACAGAGTAACAACAGACAAGAAACGTTGAATTGAAACTAGCCAAACATTGTATTTTCTTTCAGCCATTTTAAAATACACAAATTTGAAACAAATTTTCAAAGAAACACTGACAAATACCAGTTTATCACAAATTTCAGAGGTGTTTAATCTTCTAAAAAAAAATTGATGTTGCTGCAATGATTAATTTCGATTTTTGGTTCTTTCTTTTAGCTTTTTTGTTGCTGCTAAAGCCAACTTTATTCAAAATTACCAAACTCAATAAATTGTTGTAAATATACATAGCAATTTCATTCGTTTTTGTATCATCTCGTGTCAACATATATTCATTTTAACTATAATTTTCAAGTGCTTTTAAGGATTGAAATTTATGAAAAAAACAAATAACTGCTGAATTAATTTGTAACAATTATTTCTATGATAAAAACAATTCATTTAATAAACGTATATTTGTAAACTTTAACATAGTTTCCCACATTTAAATTTTTCAATTGATGTGGATCAATTTTCATCTGTGGGAATTTTTCACAGTTTTCGCGATGTCGTTTAAAGCTGAAGTGAGTACCACCTTTTTCTTCAACAAACTGTACCAAATGATTGCTTAACAAAAAAATGGCATCACAAAAATTACATTATCACTTAGTATCTTCACAATAAGGCAATGCTAATTTTTTTAAGTGTAAAAATTTTTTGCTGAAAGCAGGATCCCGTTTAACAAAAAAGTGCAGCAACATTACCAAGCAACGGAATTTGATTCCAATGAGGTCGTTGATAAATAAAAAATATTTCGTTTGCAACGCATTAAATTAAAAAAAAACAGAATAATCACGTATCCGATTTCAAAACAAAAACAATAACATTGACTGTTGCATACAACCCAAATTGCAACAGCGCATTGATTTGGAAGTATGACATATTTCACAGTTTTCCAATGTTTTTTTAAAAAATATCTAGTGGCTCAATTCCGAAGATCAAGTGCAAGAAGCAGTGTTTTCAGAGCATTGCCGATCTTCTTCTGCAAACATGTCCAGCAAGACGTTTCCCAATCCTTCATATTTCTCGCAAAAGTATTGTGCTCGTTCCTATATTTCCCAAACAATAATAACAATGATAATTCAAAATGGATCTCATGCACGTGTGCAATTGTGTGTCAAAAAAAACAAACAAACAAACAAACAAACTTGATGGCGAGAGATCTCTGATTTGGACATCGAGGAAACATTTCCGTCTTCATTTTCAATGACAAACGATTCGTTGGGGATATCAAAGACAGGAGCGTGAGCTCTTTGCGCGATAGGCATAAGCGACAAAAAGTGAGGGATTTCCGCCAGTGTGTACTCTTTCGGCGGCGGAGTTATAAGCATGTTCGCTTTGGCCAGCACCGGCGCCAATTCCGACTTTACTGACGTTTTTATCACATCCATCCAATACTGCGAGTCTTTTATCGCTTTCCTGTTCGCTCCAGTCGTCTGAAACAATCCCATCAAGATTCCCAAAAACTTTGGAGGCTCTGGATTCAAAGGCATTGTCTATTACATTTCATTATTTTTTTACAATAAAAATAACAACAAATAACAATTAATAGCAATAATAATAATAATAATAATAATAATTATTATTATTATTATTATTATTATTATTGTTATTAATTGCTATTATAGCTAGTGATCGTATTGCATACATGTAACAACGTATACATCTCTTAAATACGTATCCTTCTAATATTTGCAAAAAAAAAAAAAAAGCAAAAACAAACAAACAACAAAATTTTGCATACCATGTCTTTGGTGATTTCCGCCAAGCGCACTTGTTGGTCTCTCCAACTGGGCAGCGTGTGTTCCATCGTTTTGATCGTGGTTTTGCAATACGAATCCGGTGAGCACGGAATTAAGAAGTAGTCGCTGCTCCAAAATAGTGACTTGTTCAGTTCTCCAATCGACGGTCCCATATCCACCAAACAATAATCAATCTTTTTTAAAAAAATGGTTTTAAATGTTATTTTTGTTGTTTGTTTGTTTTTGTATACACACATACATATACATATGTATGTGTGCATATATAACTTTGTAATGGGCACACGTAGATAAAAACAAAGCTCGGAAACCACCGGCAATATCATTAAACAAAGGAAAGACTTTCGGATCAGTCACGTTATGAGCAAAGGTCAGCTGTGGCTCCAACTTTGCCAAGTCCAAACTTCCTGGCAGCAGCCACAGCTCTCCGCCGCTCTGCTCCGTCTCTTTCTGATGCAAGCGCACACAGTTTGCAGGCTCCATGTAATCTCCATCTTTCATCCCGTAGTGCAGTCGCTCCACGGCTGTGTATATCGTACCCCTTTTATCAACGCAGTACATTACACGCCACATACATATATATTTTTTTGCTTTGTCAGTAATTTGTACGGAAACGCTCCTTTTTCGATGTTTCCGTTCCTGAACTCATTTTTTCATTAGCTTAAAAAAAAACAAAAACAAATGGCTCTTTTTTTAAAAAAAACCTGGCAATTTCGTCACGCCATCCAGCTTCGTTTTTGGCGGAGCTACAAACAGTTTGGGTCAGATTTTGTTGAGGATCCGCATCAATCAACAACACTTTTTGACCCCACTTTTTTGCCAGCATATAACCCAGGTGGTGCACATTTGTGGTTTTTGAAACACCTCCTTTATGTGCAAAAAAGCGATGATACGAGCGTGGCATTCAATCACTGTTTTGTAATTATATAAATGTGCAATTCCAAAAAAAAAAAAAAAAAGCTGCTCAGATAATGCACCAGTCTTTGCACACACACAAAACGCACCTTTTTCTTCTACTCTTTCTTTTGGTACGTCCTCCATGGTCAGATTTTTCATTTGTGTTACGAGCTCGTTCATTGCAAAAAGACAATAGAAATCTTGACAAGTTACCAAAACGACAATTTACCCCTTTTAACTTGACGAACAAGGGAAAACTAGTTGCTGACGCCAGCCGTCCCTTTGGAACATTAACTTTGTTATAATTACTTTTTCCTGTAATCCAACCAACTTTTTGTAAATTGCAAATGAAAGAGCAACCTAGAAGAGGAGTCATTTATCAAAATTTGGCTTGAGAAAACGAAAAATTGTATAGTGAATTGTAAGTAAAACATTTAAAAATAAAATTTAGTTGAAAATCAAATGCCAAAAAAAAAAAAAAATTAATTACGAATTTTGTATTTTTTTTGTGTGCATTCCGTATTAAACGTTCCAATAATTTTCAAATAATGGGGCTTATGCACAATTCATATTGGAGATTCTTGGCTGTTTTATTAATAATAAATTCCGTTTCTGGTTTTTTCTTTCATCAACCAAAGGCAACAAATCAAGCGTATTATGACGTCCTGGGGGTGTCAAGAGACGCAAGTGAACAAGAAATCAAAAAAGCATATCGTAAGTTGGCATTGCAATGGCATCCAGATAAAAATCCAGGAAATGAAAAAGATGCAGAAGCAAAGTTTAAGGAAATTTCAGAAGCATACGAAGCACTAACAAATCCTCAACAATTCCAGCACGGTGGTGTTCATACAGATCCATTTGAAATGTTTCATGCTTTCTTTGGCGACGATTTTTCGGATATTCACGCTGGAAGATTTGGAAATGTGAAAAATCGTAGAAATCAAGGCCGCAATTTTTTTTCCAGTGCGTTTGAATTTGCAAACATAAATATGGAAAATTCTGGCCCTGGCATGTCTTTCTCGAGCATGTCCACAAGCACATCTTATGTCAATGGCAAAAAAATTACCTCAAAAACAATTATTCAAAATGGGGAGGAGATTTCTGAAAAATATGAAAATAATGAATTGATTGAACGAATTGTTAACGGAATTAAACAACCACTAGAAGCAATTGGCCATAATGATATATAATGAACAACACCTTTACCTTTTTCCTCTTTCTATCTTCAATTTGGTGGTTTTCTGCGCTTCTCTTAGCCTCTTTTATTTTCCAATAAATTTTTTAAAATGGCCCTTTGTTTGCTTTTGCCAATCCCGACTTTTGTAGAAACATATGCTCATTTTCATCATTTTTCGAACGTATGCATTTTTGAAAGGGAGAGAATTAATAATCTTTTCCAAAAAAATCCTGTTTGATTCTCAGAAAAATTGAGTCAACAAAGACAAGCCCTTAGTCTTTGAGAGATTGTTGTTTAGCTAAAACGGTTAGTTGACAAGTAAGTGGCAGTCAAATATTTGTTTTTCCTCAAAAACTTTTTTAAAATTCGTAATATTGAATCAATTATATTTTTGATACTATTGCTTGAATTTTATTTTGTTTTTGTCAATTACAATAAACTAATGAATAATTTTCAATTTTCTTTGTTTTTAGTTGTTCAGTCGAATTATGGAAACTTGAACGATTGAACTAGCTTTTAATTATGTACAAATTTACTTGATATAATATAATTCATCTAATCTGAACTATTAACAAATACTTCTTTCTAGTTATAGTGTGGGACGTCTGCTGACAATTTGAAAAGTGATTTCTTGTTTTTCAATAGCCTTCATCCAATGTGATCATATGTTTTATTTTTGTTTATGTTACAATAGCTTTCATTGGTCAATGTGATAGTTGCAAGAGTTATATCTGCTTTATTTGCTTCCGGGAATATATCCTTTTCAAATAATTCGTCATAATCGTATAGTTCGCGATTCATATAGAATGATTTTTCAATTTAAGCGACAATATCAATATTTTTGTGTATGGGGGCTATGTACTTTACCTTTTATCGGTTAAGACCTTATTACAACTACTAATTTTTCAACTTTCGTCAATGATAACGTGATAAAAAATAAGCAATTACATTCTCAGTACCAGTGAAATAACGAGCATCGAATGAAAACTCGCTAAGTTGAAATGCCCATCTGGAGAGCATACTATTTATTTGATAGTGAAAATAAGAAGCTAGATTTTCGTGGTCAGTGTATGCTATAAACTTACTCAACAACAAATAGTGAATCTATTTTTGTACTGTGTAAATCAATGAATAAAATTCTTTTTCCGACTTTTGTCATTTAATGGCAATCAAATTGTTTGGAAATGAACTTGATAGTCACGATTACGTCGTCATGATTTTGCAATAGTGCAGCACCTATTGATTCGTTAGATGCATCACATTGCAAAATGAATTGCCCATTTTGTCTAGGATGCCTCAACAGTTTAACATTTACAAAAGCTTCTTTCAATTTCTCAAATGCTTTGTCCTGCAAGTCTATTCATAACAATTTCAAATTTTTCTTCGTAATTTAGCCAATTTGATTATTAACGCTGCAATATTATAATAAATTTTGCAATCCCAACATCGTTTCAATTGTTTCTTTGTCTTTAGTTTTGGTACGTTTAGTACTTTGTTAATGTAACTTGGATTTGCTGACGCTCCGTTTGATGATATGACATGACCAAAGAATACTATTTCATTTTGAAAGAATTTACATTTTTCCATTGCCAATCGTAAATTGTATTTATCGAAACGTCGAAATAAATCTCTTAATATTTGTAAATATTTTCGTTTGTATCAGTTGCAACTAAAGTATAGTCGATATAAATCAACATCTTCTAAATTACTAAAAATATAGTCATAGTAAGTTGAAATATTGCATGTGCGTTTGTGAAACCAAATTACATTTTATTCTATTTGTATAATCCGTTTGGAGTAATAAATGCAGTTTTGTGCATATCTTTTTTTCGAATTGATACTTGTGAATAGTCAGACCGTAGTCTAATTTTGATAATATCCGTTTGCCTGACAACTTTTTTAGAGATCATTCATGTTTGGAACTGTCTATTTATCACGAATTATGGCTTGTTTTAATTTCTGCTAATTGGCGCAAATACGTAATGAGCATACTTTCTTTTTTAAATTTTCCGTATTATCACTATGTTCTAATTTGCTGACTTGCTTTTCTACTATCTTTTGATACATATTATTGATAATATATGTCTTTTGTTTGATAGATTTTACTACATGCTTTAATTCCAATTTTATTTCGGCGTTTGGTATTTGTCCAATATCGGATGAATTACTATATGACAGTATTTGATTTTTGTTTATCAACTGTTGTATCTCTTTTTTTATTTGTTGTTCAATATTATTTACAATTTTTGCACATGATTTAACACTATTGATTGTTCAAAGACTAACATTATTGCACTTCATTTTATTCTTTAGCTCCGCAGCGTCATTATGTGAACCTAAAGTTGATGTTGAATGTAATTTTTTCATGTTCCAACATCAAGTCATAACTAGCATGCGTAACGCACTTCTAGATAGATGGAATATGATACAGATTTGGTACTCCATAGAAGCTATCCTTAAACATTGATACATCTTTGTTCTTGATATCATTTAGAATGAGTTCTATTTTTCTTTTAATACAATGGATCATCCTGCGTGCAACACAATGAATTAACGTGCATTCTTTGTTATCAAATGTGAGTATTTACTTGCGATAGCATCACTCGATGCACATATCAATGCTAAAATATCTGCAATTGCATCTATTGTGCTTATTTCTTTATTATACAATTTAATTACAATTGTGCCTGGTCTTTCAATCACTTTGTTTGACACCAAGCATTTAAATATGTGTTCAATATTTTCTTGGTCTAACTGCTGTCGATTACATATAATTCATTTCTGTTGTTTGTACAGAAACTTTGCTTGTGACCATATTCGCAACAATTCCAACAATCATCGTTCAAATAACGGTTAATCCCTTTGGAGACGTCACAGCATCGTCCAAAAAAAAGTGAACACAGCTGAAAAATCAGGTTATTTAAAGAGTTATTTTTTCTATGAATCTACTTAAGTTACAAGTATGTAATTTTATATATATTGAAATGCCTAAAATTTGAAAATTTTATCTTTGTTGGTTTAGAATATATACATTATAATGCAAATTTTAGTCAATTGAACAACAGTATGTATATAAAATTACATACTTGTAACTTAATTAGATTCATAGAAAAAATAATAACTTTTTAAATAACCTGATTTTTCGGTTGTATTCACTTTTTTTTGGACGATACTGTATGTGTTTACAAATATATCACAGTTAATATATTATAATTTATATTGTCTGACTTTATACTCAACTGATACACATTAAAGGTCTGTAATTATGGAAAATACAACATTTAATACTTAAATTACTTGATACATTTGTTGACAGTAAATCCACATTAATGCTTATTGTACATAATTGAAATTGTTATCAAAAATTTTTTTTGTAAAGTTGGTATAATTAATTATATTTTAGACATATGACAAAAAAGTAACTCATAGAAATATTTATACTTCCAAAAAAAGCTTATTTTGAACTATCAGTTTAGCTTTTTTAAAAATTTTAGAACTAAACTACATTGGTAAAAAAATTTGTCTTTTGTGCGTAATAGCGCGTCTTTTGTTCAGATTAATCCAAAATCAGATTCTAAAAAAACCACTGAACAATATGAAATCACACAGAAGTTATAATCGCTCTATTCTTTCCTTAAAGTAGCAACCATTTTTTACAATATTCTATAATTTTTTCTTATGAGTCTCTACAAGACTGTAGAGTAACAAAATTTTCTTGTTTTTTGTAAAATTTTAGCAGTACCTTTATGTGACACAATGTGTTTAAAATTTAACAGCCAGATTTTGGGTTGTAAGCGTGCCTTTAAAAAATAGCTCCTTTTTAATTTTTTAAAATTGCAACTAAATCATAAAGCTACAAGCCTGAAGCAACGAATAGGAAGTAATGGGCAATAGAAAGAGTCAAGAGACACGGATAAATCAAAAAATCGAGGATCAATTGAAGAAGCAAAGCAAACAGCTGAGCCTAAGTGTGCTATTACTAGGCCCAGGAGGTGGAGGAAAAACGACAATACTGAAGCAGATGGAGCGTATTCACGGAGTGAAGCCGACTTCCGCGATGAAAAAGCGAGGAAGGATAGAGGGTGGTGATTCGTACTCGTACAAATCGGATAGTTTGGAAGCGACAGACAAAACAATCGAATCCAAGCTGATTAAGAATCAAGAAGACGTCAAAGAAGAGTTGTTGGGAAGCCAGAATAGCGTTATCGACGGTCAGCTGTCATTATTAGTACAAAATGACGTGCAAGAAGACATTGAATCGCAAATCATTACCGATATGTACGTTTTATGCCAAAGTTTAATTTTATTTTTTTTTTTTTTTTTTTTTATGTAATGTGTATGTAATATATACATATATAAATATGGTAAATATACATTTTACACATACATACTATATATGTGTATGTATAAACAACATCTCACCTCCCAAAAAAAAAATTTTTTTTTTTTGCTTTCAATCCATTTTTACATATATACATATATGCGTGTATGCGTTATAACATTGCAATGGCTGCTGTCATTATTCCCTCCCTTTTCTACCTTCCCCCCCCCTTTTTATAAGTATACGACTTTTTTTTAACAAAAAAAAAAATTGGGGTTTTGTGTGTAATGCGATTGGAAGGCAAACATACAAGGCCGGAAAGACGGGGAGGAAGAGTACAGATTGAAAGACAAGTCGTTAGAAGCAGTGATCGACAGCTTTGTAGAGAAATACAATGAAGAGACCATGAAGACGGAAGACTTCCACTTGGAAAAAGCTCTGGCCGAAATCATTGCTAGATTATGGAAAGACCCCGGAATTAAATATACGTATAAAATAAAGCGAATGTTTGAAGACATGGACACTACCCCTTTCTTTTTTGACCGAGTTTTACTTTATGCGCTCCCCAATTACCAAAGTTTTTGTTTTGTTTTGTTTTGTTTGTTTGTTTTTTTTTTTGGGGGGTTTATCCCTCCCTCCTCCCCTTTGTCTATTTTTTTTTTTTTCTCTCTATCTATTTTTATAATGAATGTATACCTATACATATATGATTTTTTTTTTTTTTTTTAAAATGAATGGTTTTCTAGTCACTTTTGATGATTACGTACGTGTGCGCGATCGCACTACGACCATCGTTTCCACAGACTTTCACGTCAACTTCCCGAATGCAAAGATCCGTATTTCTATTACTGACGTTGGTGGACAGGTATTTACTTTCGAACTTTTTTTTTAATTTAAAAAAAAAAAAAAAAAAAAGTTCCATTCATGCCTGGAGTCTAAGTCTATGGACAAACAATTTTTTTTTTCTTCCCCTCCCCCCTCCCCCCCCTTCCTTCCCATAATGCCATATACATTGCACACAACATGATATTGGCCATTTTGAAACCATGTCTCCAAATGCCAAAAAATATAAAAAATGGATGTAAAGCGCGCAGAACGCAAGAAATGGATGAAATTATTTGAGGGCACTGACGCAGTATTATGGGTAATGTCTTTGGCAAGCTATGATCAAAAGCTCTTTGAAGACAACAACAAAAATCGATATGAAGAAAATTTTGAGTTGTTTGCAGAGAATTGCCATCATAAACTATTCGAAAAGACTGAATTTGGATTTTATTTTTTTTTTTTTTGTAAAAAAAAAAAAAAAAAGTGAACCATTAGAGGAAAAAAAACTTAAACTGATTGCAAGTGAGAACTCAGTGGAAAAGAAAAATGTTTGTCTGACAATATACACACGAATACAACATAAAAGTGGTGTTCTTGAATAAAGTGGATATTCTCAGAGAAAAACTTGACAATCCCAATGTAAAGCCAGAGTTTCCCTTTTCAAAGTTTGATTCTACATTTGACGAAAACTTGAAGGCCGATTCGAAAAATGTTATTGAACACGTGCAAAAAAGACATGAAGAAATTTTTGGCACTAAGAAAGACAAAAAAACTGGCATTTATTGTTTAGAAATTTTTTGTTGTTTTCTTTCATTTTATTTTATGTTTGATGTTAATCTTTATTTCATTTGTGTCTATGCACAAACTAGTCCATGTAACGTGCGCAACTGACAATACCCAAATCGAGGGAATTATCACCATTGTCAAGCTTTCTTGGGTATGTGTTCTCTTCGCTTATCTTTTTTCTTTTCAATATTTTATAAACGTGTGTTGTCTTTGTTTTTGTATTAGTTGAAAACAGCGTTGGAAGCAAACGGGGTGATTTGATGTGTATACTTTACACTTATACTCAAAGTTGTGTAATTTTTTTTTCTCGGTTTTTGAGACCTCTACCCTTTTTTTTTTTTCTGTGACTTTGGAAATTCCATGTGATGTTGTTTGTCAAAAAGTTGAAAGTAATCAAGTTTCCGCGAAATATTATTTTTTTTCGAGTGCTGTTGACAAAAGTGTCGGTGTGGTTAGTCTTTGTAACCAAATCGGATAGTTCAGCGTTTAATTTATTTTCAAGTTTTGTCAACATTAACTGAGATAACGTAAACACATAAAAGCCTTTGGACTTGAAAGACATCGCACACAAAAAAAAGTTATTGCAACAAATAAATTTTAATGCTATACATGTTAGTGTAGACCATTCACAATTATTGAAAAAGTGACGGATCCAACCCAAAAAAAAGCACAAAGGTCCTTCGCTCAGCTCCAAACAAGTAAATTGAAAAAAATCTCAACAACAATATCTGTAACAAAACTGTTTGCATTATTAAACAAACACCACAAAAAAGCAATAAGTGATTTCTGCATTTTAAAAAAGCTTTGAAAGTAGCTCAAACAAATGTCCCGTAAATTTGTGTGATGCTGCCTTCCTTAATTGTATAATGGGGTTCAGCAGAATCAGAAGAAACTTCACAACACATTCGGAAGGCGACGACACCACAATTATTAAGTTTTCGTTTGCCACTCATATGAGTTGATCCGTGAGGTAAATAATATTTGAAAAAGTGTTGAAACCAATGGCTGTGTCCAACAGCAATGACAGTTCGTTTATCATTTTGGGTGAACACCCACTCCACAAAAGATCTCATTCGGTCTTTCGCATCTTCTGTGGATTCAAACAATTGAGACTTTTTGCTTGTTCCTTCCACGCGCAGGCGATTAGTATAGAAGTCATTCAACAAACTAATGTCCAATTTTTGCGTTTTCTTTTCGTGTTCACTTACCTGTCGTGCCAGTGAATAAAAGAGATTATTTGTTTGCAATTGTTACTTGTTGCTTTTTTTTTTTTTTTTCAAGTAGAAACTTGTGGCAAGTCATCATTGACAACAGGCGTATGCGTATCAACGTTCATCCCCAATTCTTGCAAGCACGGCAATATACGTACCAATTCTTTGTTATCGTCAGCAGCGAAGCGATCCCAGAGTCCAATGATGCCCGTACTGATCGCTCGTCGCAGGTTGCTGCATGTGACGACCGAGGTCCTGTAGTCCAACATTTCATCCAAAAGCCATTCCATTTCCAACGGCAAGTCAGGATCGTCATCAATCACACCAAAGGTACTGTCGTTCAAAACAACGTGTTTGGTGCGCATTTTACTGATCATTTCATTTTGTCTAATGTTCATTATTTATTTATTTGTTTGTTTATTTGCATTCAATATTTATTATGATTACTTAATTATGTACTTTTTTTATTTATTTATTTATTTTTTTAAATTATGATCCATTTGATCCTCGAGAACTTAACTCAATCACTTGTTCATCTTCATTTTTAACTTCTTCTGGCGTATCCAAATCTCCACTACCTGCTTCGGCGGACATGATCGCCATCAAATCCTTGTGCTTCTTCACGTCGTACAGACTGTAGCGCTCTGCCAGTTTGGTCTGCGGAAGCACATTAAGGGAGAGCACCTCGTCATTTTCGATTTGCAATTGCGGCGACGTGTTGCCATTCTCCTTCTTTTCCTTCTCGGTGGTATGTTTGTGGTTGTTGTGTGCAACGTCGCGCGGAGATATATCCCTCCCCCCTTCGCCACATCCAAACGCGTCATGGTCATGCAGTCGCTTGCCACTTTGCAGCTCGAGCATCCACGTCTCCAGCTTCTCCTGAGCCTTTTTCACGCATCCTTGGAGTTCTTCCAACTTTTGTAATAATTTCGGGTCTTTCCTTTTTTTTTTTTAAAAAAAAAAGGGGGGGGGGGGAGGAGCGAAGAGAAAAAAGAGGTATACTGTCATTATTTCTTTTCTTGCCCCTTTCTCTCTTCACATATTTC
>ASPP01006789.1:0-11331 GCA_000512085.1 Reticulomyxa filosa
CAATTTATATGAAGTCCTTCGAAATTTTTAAAAATCATATTTTTCATCAACCTAGAAAAAACTTATCATAAAACCAATTTCATATTTAAAAACTACAAGATTAGTATATTAAAAAAAAAAAATTAGGTTTAAAGCTTTATTTTTCATGGAGAAAATCTATTCTCTTCATATAGTGCCATTTAGGTATGTCAGTTTTTGCAATTTACTGTAGTAAGTAATAAATCAAAACTCTGACAAAATTTGTCTGTCCATATATTATCGTCAAGCAAACATGACATGTAAATGTATTAATAAAAAACATATAGGAATATTGAGAAGACTGATTGTAATACGAAAGAAACTTAGTTCCAAAAAGCAACTTCAGTAAAAGAAAATTAAATTGACAAAAATAATTTCAACACAAAAGTAAACAAGTAAAAACAAGACAAAAGTTAGTTGTGTCGTGAAGATAGTTTTAACCCACATGAGGTCCCATCGTTCCATTAGTATTTGAAATTATATAATAGTGACTTACCCTACAAACAAAAATAGTTTCAGAAAACAGTACATATATCGAAATTAAGAAAATTAAACCCATAGTATACATCAGCATAACTGGAAAACATTGACAGCACACCAATATTGTAATATACAGTACCCTCATTGAAGCAAATTGAGTACACACATGTTTTGGAACCAACAGACAAAGTACATTTCTGAGCAATTGTCACCTATCAGACAAACAAACGACGACTTGCACAAATCCAAAATTGTCCAACGCGACATGACTGAATCAGTTCGAATAATAAGTCAGTACCTGAACTGAAGCAATTTGCTTCAATCATCACGTTGCTTGGAGCAGGCAAAGATTAGTTGACATATTGCAAAGTCTTTTTTTGTTACTAAAACTTCCCCTTCACTTCCACCAAAGTCTTTCCCTTGTTTCTTTGTTATCCTTTTTGTCTTGTATCTAGTGATTTATTTTCTTATTTAGTTTACTTCCGTTCTATTGAAAATTCATTCTAACAGCAATTCTTTCGTATAAATTTAAGTGGTCATCCCTCATACACTGTGTTACAATTTACTCGACACATTTTTGTATTTAAATCAAAATTTTTATTTTCTTTTTCCTAACAGAAAGACATTATTTTGTCAAAAGCTATTCCTTTTTAAAGTCTCTATTTTTTTTACACGCTCCTGCCATGAAAAGGAATAGTATATTATTTTAAAGTTAAACCTTTTGAAACGAATGCTAATTTGGCCAATAAAACAGTCTCATTATTGTAAAAAAGAGATACAAACAAATTCTTTCTAAAAGCAAAAACGACAAAATATCAAAAACAAGTAAAAAACAGCAAAACATTAACCTGATAACATACTTGCTTTGCTATATAACATTGATATTTAAGTTAGATAATACTAAAGATAATTGATAACTTATGATATTAACAACATGGCATGGCTAAAAAGAGCACTATGATGCATGTTGTCAGATTCCGAGTATAAGATCTACATTTGTGTGCAAAATCCGTTTGTTTTAAAGTTGAAAAGACTTATTTAATATTTGAGACATTGTAATTTCTGACTGTCTTTGCTTCAATCACTTCAACCAGAAGATCACTCGATATCGAAACGGTAAAAAAAGAAACTAACATAAAAAGGGCACAAGTTCAGAATATTAAAAATACCAAAAAATTTTCGTGTGAAAAGTACAAGACATTTCTTTTTATGGCTAAAGTGGGTGCTACATATGCAGGTTGTTTGTTTCTGTGATCTTTCAAGACTGCCCTAAAAAAATTTTAAAAAAAACGTTCGCAACATAAAGACGCAGTATATGTGATCAACATTTCCGGATACATTTGCATGATTGCTCAGGCAGCAGTATTAATTGACTGGATCCTGAATATTTACTGGGGGAGATCACTGCTTCAGCCACGTGCAAAAGGGGCGTATGTGGACATGCTCGATCATATTGGCTCAGTGACACCTGCACCATATAGCAAGGAGATACAGAGCAGGACCGCGTCACCACGACAAGGCAAGGAAGCAACAGGTATTAAAAAGCAAAAACGTATACTTTTTTTACTGACTTTATTTTTACGTGCGTTTTCAAAAAAAAAAAAAAGACAACAGCACTTCAGCTCATTTGACAGTGAATTGCATTTGCAGTAAAAAATTTAATTTTGTCGTGTGCACGTTGCATAGTGGTAACGCAAGCACAATCTCCAAAAATGTGAAAGGAAAGTGGTTAATTACGCTGTCGCTGGTCTTTGGTTTATTGTACATTTTGAGTACAATAATAGCGTCGCAGCTCTTCATTGCAGGGGGCACAATTCCTTGCCTGCCCACCAACTTTCGCCTGCTGTTTGTGTATTCGGAAAGAGCTTTAATGTATTTTTACTTTGGCAAAAGACTGCAGCTTACATTTAAAAACACAGCATACGCGTACTCGAAAGTGTTTCTGTTTGTGCTGTTGTGGATCTTTCTGCCTTTGTTCGTAACTGGACTGGTTTGGTATTATTATCGGAGTTGGCACTGCACAACTTCTGGGATCGTTGAAGGGTACGCTGTGTTGGTTGTTTTGGATTGCTTGTATGCCATTGGACTCTGGTGCCTGTTTGTTTCTAAAATGCGTCAGGTCATTAAACAAATGAACTTGTCAAGTAGACCAGCGGCGGACAACAAGTCGTCTGAACCGTTGCGAATTAAACGTATTATCAATAAGTTCACCATTTTATCTTCGGTCATGGTTGTCTCCTCTCTGATTTCGTATATATTATATCTATGGCTTTGGACTGCTCCTGTTCTTGTCGACATTGTTATCAATGGCCTTGGTTTAGTGCTGAGTTTTCAACGCTATCATTTGTGGTACTTGTTTTGTTGTGTCACTTGTCGTAGGTGTTGTGAGCCTAAAGATTTATGGACATAAAGCAGATTTTGTTTTGTACTGTACAATATCGCAAGCGAAAGTCTCTATTTCATTACTTCGGTAAACTTTTTTACTCATCGAAAATCAATCAAAGCCACACATCTCTGGGACTGTATTACACTTTTGCAAATCCAAATAACAAGTAAATCAGCAAGGATTTTTTAATACAAAACTTCTTTCATTTTCGCATTTTTTAATATGTTTTGTCACCTTACAAACGTATCCAATCTCCGAAACATACAGTGTCAGGGAGACCACAAACTGTAACAAAACACTAGTTGACAATTTTTTTTAACGCTTAAATTTTTATAAAACAATAAAATTGTCATTATTTCTTTTAATATACAATTTAAAAATGACCAACAGATGAAAAGCGAGAAAAGATAAATCTATAGTTAAAAAAAAACTGGAGCTACATATAAATAAGATCAAAGTGTTATTGTTCTAGGACAGCACAACCAACAGAAAAAGTGCCTTTACATTTTAGAGGCGTCTAATATTGGCAGAACTTTTAAGATTTCAAAAAAAATTCAGTAAGTGGCAGCTTAAAGAACTGCAAAAACGTAATCACAGAAAAAATAAATTATTTATGTTTTGGGAAAAAATAATAATATTTTTAAAAAGGCAGTTATTTTGGTACTACAAGATTTTAATATCAGCTAAAAACGTTGTCTTTGATAACATAAATTAGAGCATTTGCAATTTTTTTTTTGCAGGTGGTTCGGCTAAGACAGGAAGGAAAAAAAAGACTAATATATTTATTATTTGTGATATTCATAAAATTGAATTACTATGTCTCAATCAACATCTTCCGAGGCTGTAAGTGGAAATCCTTCTGTGGATTTCATTGCGTCATTGGTGGCAGCGGAATCTTCAGCCCATGGTTTTACAGAAGAAAATGCTCAAAAACTTTTCGAATTTTATTGTATTGAGAAAAGTGAAGCGCTGCAGCCACCAGACGTGCGCAAGTTGCTTTTTGACGTGTTGGAAGCATTCAAGTGGCCATTGGTAGTACCTGATGAATGCTTGGACGTTGTATTTGAAGAGATCAGCATAAGCGACAAGAACAGCATGACGTGGGTGGAATTCAAATCGTTTTTTGTGTTTTTGCAAGACAAGCCTTTGCATACATTGTTACAATTGGTAACAAAAGGAATTTCCAGAGAAGAGTTGTCTGTTGCAAGATTGATAGCAATAGATCCAATTGAATCCATTGAGAACCCCTCTTTCGAAAGGCCTTTATTTCAACACGTTACAAAAAAAAAAAAAAAAGAATACACGTACACATAATGTTCATATGTCCAAGATTGACCTTGATTGCGTGTGCAATACACAAATGATCAATTAGGCTGTGGAGAAAATGTTGGGAGAGGGAACGACCAGTGTGTACATCTATTTTTTAGGCGGTGGTAGTGTATTGGCCCTCGGCTTAGGAAAATTCAATGCACCTCAAGAGCAAGTACGAAGTGAACAGATACAAATTGGAGATTTCACGTATAATGTCAAAACTCAAGGATTTGATACGAGCAAGGACATGTTTCCACCCATTCAAAGAACTGCCGGATTCAGCAGTAAAGTGGCACGAAAAATCGCTGACACCTATGTGGTCGCAAAGCAATGGGATAAACGCAATTTGAAAATTGGTCAAAGAACTGCAGATTTGGCCAAGCTTGCCAAAGAAAAATGGCAAGAATTTGACGCGAAATATCAAGTCCATGAGAAAGTCGACAATGCGTCCAAAACCACCGTCGATGCTGTCAAAGTTATTCACTCTTCGCTCTCCCTTTTTTTTAAAGATTATTTTTATTATCAATACATAAAAAATGTTTTTATGTGGCCCCAATGAAGGCATTTGATGAAAAACACCAAATCACTCGAAGATTGAGCGAAACAGCGAAAAGCATAGATGAAAAGTTTGAAATCAGCTCGACAGTCCAATCACAGGTCGAAAAAATTAAAACCAATGAAAAAGTGCAACAGGTGTCTACCAAGGTCTCTCAAATTGTAAAAACTGGACTTGATACGATCGAACAGATCACCAAAGAAACTCAACAAGTTTCGCGATATCCAAAAACTTAACGTTTTTATTTATTTCGTTGTCGCTTTGTTTGGCACAAAGGAATAAGAGATTGCAAAAATTACACATTTTCCAAACCATGAAAAGTAATACTTGAAAATTAAACATATCTTATTTTTTAATTGATTGATTTTTGTCGTAACCAAGCTGGTGACTGAGAAAGAAGCCCACGGCCAATTAGGAGAAAAGAAAGAAGAAACATCTCTACATCCGACCAACGAAGTTGATTTGAGTACCTTAGCAAGTGCTACCGAAAACACTTCAGAAACCCAAGCTGCCAGTGGTAATACCAAAGATGCACAGCCAGACACAGAATCGCAAGTATGAAAGTCAGTGTATACCTGAAGAGTAAGGATATTGCAGTTTAAATGTTGGTTGTTTTTTTTAATTGACGATTCATAACGAATTGTGCTTTAACTATTTAGTTGTTTTGTGAAAAACTCTTTTAAGTCTCTTACTAATAATTGAACAAGTAGTCGTTCAGTGGTAATTAAATTTAACTTCATACATTAGTTTACATAATCTCTGATTTTTGCAGACATTGACAAAAAAATGTTGTGAAAAGTTTCTTATAAAATATCAATTTTTTTGAAAATATAGCCTTCAAAGTATATTATTCATTTGCATCAGGATTAGAAATGAGTGATTTTTATGTTATTGGAAATTTAATCTTGAAGTTCTATGATCAGTGAGCTTTAATTGTTTCGAAAGAATATTTGAAAGTTTTAAACAAATTTATTTTATGTGCACGTTTCTACGACGTTTTGTTTTTGTGTTTACAGAAAAAGATATCCCCACGCTCAAAAAAAGGATTATTGCATGGTTCTGGGAATATTCCTAAATGTGCTGAGTTTGAAGAAATTCGCTTTGATTTTAGCTGAGTATTCAAAAAATAAGTTTTTCATTGAAAATTACACCTTTTTTAATTTTTCAACAATTTTTGAGCCACAAAGAGCCAATTATTGAGACAAATATGAAGTGATTAGTTTGTGCAAAAACAAGTTAAGGAACTCGTAAGAGAACTCTTATTTCTTCGAAGATGTTAACTTGTTGTTGCATTATAGTTGACTTGTATTATCCCCTTCTTGTGTAGAGAGAGTTGTTTTAGGAACATCGATTTCGACCTTGGACATTTCATCAGTAATACATTTAGTGCCAAAATCATTTTGTGAGCTGTCATTTGAACAATTCAAATGAAAATTTTGTGTTTCGGTGTGATTATCAGTGTTGTCAATAGTTTGGTTTTGTGTTAATGTGTCGGTGCATTGATGAGAAGAAAAGCCAGTGCAGTTGGCATTTCCGCCTAGTGAGAAAATCTTCAGTCTTAGTTCTTCTATTTCGCGAGTCATTTCATGTTCTCGTTCCAATTGTCCCTTTTGTGTTTGTGGATTCAAATGATTTCAAAACTAGCAATTTGTGTATTGTTTTTTAAAAACAAGAATGATAATTTAAAAAAAAAAAGAGATTGAACTGCAATGTAATTTTTTAATGCCATATTTTCATAATGCAGCAACACAGCCAAGTTATTCAAGTATTGTCCACGTTTCCTTGCTCTGTAAGCGGCCTCACGATTTTGTTGTTTCCTTCGATCGGCCTTTTCCTGTTTGGTCAGTCCCATGGTATAATTACCACGATCCCTTGACTTGAACAAAGCGATTAGTTCATGAACATTGATTAGACTGCCTTTGACTTGGTAATCATGATGAGTGTCATTTTGATCAAAGTAGACCTTGGCCTCGATGATTTCCTCTTTGTCATTTCGACAGACTTTTTTGAGTACACTGAGATGATCTCTCTCCTTGGGCTTTTCAACAGAGACCATTCCCGAGTTTTGCACCTGCTCAAAGGCCTGGAACAGGTCCTTATTGCTGTAACTTCGATCCAAGTCGACGTCCGCTGTCTTCTTTGTGAACATGCGTCGGGCTCGTTTGGTCTTTTTTGGCGACGGCGACGACGTGGCCACATGAAAGGGAGAGAACTTACTGTGGGTGCATCCGTCGTTGTCAAACGAAGGAGACAGTGGAACGAGTTGTGCATCAAACAATTTGGAAGTGTCTCCACATAAAATGGCCGGCGACAATTGCTTATTTGCAAATTTGCTGTTGTTACATTCGTGAGACGTCCTTTCGAAATCCATTGTCAGAAAGGCCTTCATTGTCTCATGACTGTCGTTTATATCGTGTTGTTTGTTATCAATCGCCGTCGATACTTCACTCATCGTTCGCGTATTCACTTTGTGATTGCCCTTTTATTGTTTCATTCAATATACTTTCTCTCTTCTTCTTTGTGCTCGATAATACAACAGATATGAGTTTGGAGTTGACTCAACTTCCCCGCCGCCGTGCGGGTTGCCACTACGCTCAAACGATGGACTCGTGTCCTCAAGCAAACACGACGACGATGGCGAGGCCGATGAAAAGTCTCGCTCTTGACGGTCGTCCGCATTTTGGCCTTGGCCTTGGCCTTGGTCTTGCGAACGTCGATCTGAAAGACTTGAAAAGTCCATCGATGCAAAGTCCAGATTTATCATCGGAGGCAATGCAAACAATGGATTCGTTATTGGATAGCGCATTCCTGCTGCGTCCAACAGCTCACTGTGAAATCTGTACATTCATCACAGTTTATATTTTTCTTTTTTTCTTTGCTTCTTCTTCTTTTCACAAATCAATCACTCGCGCTCTCACGCCAATTGCAAACGCAAGTCGCTATTGCCATCCTCTTCTTTTGTTTTTTTTTTGCTCCAACACAAATGTATGTCACTCACGAGGCACGTTGCAAGGCGTCCGTTGTTTCTTCAAGGTCCTCTGATTTTGGCGAAACAAACCGGTTCGCTTCCTGTGCTGTTACAAGCAAATTGCTTTTATATTTTTTCTTTTGTGGCATGGACATGGAAATGTCCATAAACTCATGATTGGAAGGATTAAAGTCCATGTCACAAATGGATAAAGTTTCCTTTTTGCTTGGGCAAAAAGAGCCTTTTAAAGCTTGTCACGAAAGGAGTTGAATGCTTTTCAACAGAAAGATACACACATCATGTGTACTTGCGCAATAAGACGCGAATAGTGTGTCTCCCTACTGTAGGTATAGCATTTGCAGACTGTATATTTCAATGCTTGGAGAAGCGAATTGTATCCCACAAACATAATAGTACTATGCTGCCATACAAATTACTTGCAAATGCAGTGTGTAAGATATTGACACATGTTAGAAGGGGAGAACAAATTTTTAATTGTTTGGAGTGTTTCTTGTTCAAAGAAAAAAAACTACCACAAAAAAAAAAAAAAAAATGAAAAAATTTGTTGGTGAAATTAATAAATTTGATTATCAAAAACTAAAGCACTCAGTGACCCAGGTTCGAACCCGTGACGGTCGTGTGTATAACGAATCTTGGACAAATGAAAGTAAGACAGAAAGTAAGGAGGAAAACAAAAGTTCAGAAGCGACTTGGAAAAGAGATTCAGCGGCGGCAATGGCATTGTCGGGACCAGTGCTAATGGTATCGGATCGTATTCCGTTTTGTTACAATGCACAACAACAGATATGGGACGCAGTTCAAATCCGTCCAAACGTACGAAAAGACCCATCGACAAGCAACCTGTCGAATGTAAGTGCAAATACGGACAAAGACAAGAGTCGACATAGTTCGACGTCGTTTGTGCCGTTTGTGATATCGAAAGAGTTGTCAATCGCGACGGTGTGTTTCGCGCCAACACGTCAGTCGACAGAAAAAGAGAAAGAAGACAAAGTGCCAAAGCAATTCAAAGAAATGATGGAGTGGTTGAAGGTGCAACAGCCATCAGTAATGTTGTTTTTGTATTTGGAAAATGATAAGATCTTTGAGTATTTAATGAAAGAGTGTCTATGGATTGGTAAGAAGTATGTGTGCAGCGACAATCACAATGGCTTCAATTCGAAGCAATGGAAGTGCGTTGTGTTTTCGTCATTGTATGTGGACAAGCTGCAAGTGAGCAAGCTGTACAGCAATAAGCATCTGCTTTCGCGAGGTAGCAATAACAGTGAGAATGGTTCTCTGTTCAAACGTGGCAATGGCTCTACTGCAAACAAAGACGATGTCATATACGATACAGCGTGGTTCATTTCATTACATGTCAACACCATTCATTCCGATGAGCCTTTGATCATTTCTCTGATTCAACACAATCGCGTGGACAGCTTTTTTCAACAGGTACAACTCACGCAGGCCTTTCAATATATCGACAGCATCACAAAGTCCACAGACACCAATGCATCCAAGTTTGTTCCATTTTCGATTTGTTGTTAGTTCGCATATCTGCATATTTGCATATCCGCATATCCTCTTAAGTGAAGTCACAACCGTGTGTGTTGCGTTATAAATCTACCTTTTGTGTTCCCCATGGTTCACAGCGCAGATACAAAAAATCGTGAGTCCTCTTCCCTCGATAACATCAAATCTGAGGTTAGTTCCGTGCTGCTCCCGCCACGGTTTCAGGATTTCTTCATTGTTGGTCAGGCTTGTGAAACGGCCATCGATTTGCCAAAGACGTATCATTTTCAACATTGCTCTCAACTTTTGAAATTACAAAACACTAATGACTTGCCCTCTTTTTCTCCTCTCTCTTCCGAGATCCTATCTGACGATGACCACAAGATCTCTGATCACGAACGTGCCAAATTGTCTCATACCAACAGCTCTCAAACTTCTGAGCTGAGTCAGCGCTTCAGCTTTGGTGACTTTCTCAAGAAATCGCCCAATCTCTTTGCTGGCTTGAAAAAGGGCTCTCCTCAAAAAGACAAAGACCATTCCAACGGTCGGTCCACTGATAAATTGTCAGAAACATTCGACTTACCCATCTTCAATGTTTGGAAGTCCAAAGAATGGATTCCAGAGTGCATTGAAGTTTTTGGCCAAGGGGATCAACACGAACAAAAACGACATTTACTTAGCGAACACGCCACATCATCATTTTTGGAAGATAGGTTTTCTCCGAATTGTGTAGACGGGAAATGTCAATGCTTGTTTCATGCAAATTGTGTATACTTTGTCAGACAATGACATTTACTCTTGTTCTGTTTATTGTTGCCTTTTAGCCGTTTAAACTTTTGAAATTCAATATTTCAAAATTGAATTCAACTAATATTGCAAGTTTTTGACCATTTTATGCTATCTTACCAGTCATTATCAACTATCTCTGCGAAATACAATTAACTTGATCAGGCTTTCGGTCTCTGATGGATTAATTATGGTCCTCTAGGCTTGCAAATACCTATGGAAACTTTTACCAAAGTAAATTGGATGTTTTTTTGAATTGGTGTATCATCTTTACAATCTTCATTTTGCACATATTAAAGTTGTTGTGAACACAGCCAGTTGGAAAAAAATCCACGATGTGTTCACTTTAAATTATGAGCTACTAGGTTTCTCAGGTGATCTAGAGACTTTGTGATATCAACCGGTCTGATCAAAATATACGTTGATATTCAATAATTCAGAGAAAGAAACATTAATATATTTTTGGTTATTGTTTTTATGTTTCATTTTTCTTTCAGATTTTGATATTAAATATTTTATTTTGCTTTTGGTTTTTGTTTTTTTTGGTTTTAATAATGATTTGAAAAGTGCAAATGTTGTTTTATTGATTACTTTGTAAGACATTATAGTTTTAGTACTGTATTCCGTGTGAGGTACTTGGTTATGATGTTTTTTCTTTCGTTTTTTCTTGTTTTCTTCTTGGAATTTCAACATTCTCAATATAAAAAAAAAGTGTTGGATTACTATATCGCTTAATCAAACTGCTTTTTGCCCTATCTACATGCATAAATTAAGGTCTTTCTAGTTAAAAGAGCACTTCGTTATAAGAAATAGAACAGAGTACTTAAAAAAGAAACATAAAACAAAAGAAAGACACAAGATCTTACAACGACCAAAGATCCATGCAAAAATAATCAAAAGAAAAACAATAAAGTTATTTCAATTTAAATTGACATCTTCTTGAAGAAGATTGACAATTATTAAAATCTTCTCTTGATATAGACTGCGAACTTGGTTTCTGCTTTCAAAACTTTGATCATAACATATTGTTCCCATGATCGATCACAATAATGAATTGCTCATTGACAGGGACAATACATTGATATCTGGAAGCAATTCTTGAACATTTGTCCACAAATTGCGACGTGATTCAATATACCTTTTTTTTTTAGCAAGAATGAGATCTTATCCAAGTTAAAATGAGCACCTCGTCCCAAAAGGAACAAAGTAATACGATAAAAACAAAAAAAAAAAGGAAAATATCAACAAAACATATAAAAAACTCACAATCAACGAAAAAAAAAATTTTAAGTTTTAATTTAATCTTTAAAATAT
>ASPP01006793.1:0-16222 GCA_000512085.1 Reticulomyxa filosa
ATAGTTTTTGTCGGTTCAAAGGAGCACTATCCATTTCATTCAAATACAAATGGAATACAAGAGCGGTTGAGTAAAAGAAATCCAACCAAGATTTAAATAAGTTTGCAGAGAAAACTTGAGCGGTCCTAGACGACAAAACTCAAATTCTTTCTCAAATGTGAACTGTAGAATTGATTTGTTGTTACGCATCTTATTTTTTTATCGGCCACTGACAACTATTCAGTTTTTTAATGTGTTCTTGAAACTAAAATTGGATATATTCATATAAGATAGTTAAAGACATAAAAAGGCGAGTCATGTAATCACTTTATTCGAGTGATGATGGTTACACGAAAGCATATGACAATATCATTTCAATTCATGGCAGGCTACTGTCGGACGTTTTGTAAAAAATTTTTTGGAGTTCACTTGTTAAAATCCTTGTCTTCCAAAAGTTTTTGCTTTTAGCAAGCAATAATCTTTTTGCCTTGTTTTTTCAGGATAGTTCAATAGCACTTTTTAACAACATGCGTTCATTGTCAGTCCTTTTGGCCTGCGTGGGTGCAGCCACTGCAACAACTTATTTCAAAGAAACCTTTGAAAGTGATCCCTTTGCAAATAACCGATGGGTTGTCTCAAAATGGTAAGAAAATAGTTTTTTTATTAAGGATTTTTTTTGTTGTTGAAATGACACGTCATCCCCTAAAAAAAAAGAGGTATCACCTTAGTAAATTTGATTTTGTGAGGCGAAACAATATTCGATGCAATAAACAATGATTTGCGCAATGTCACTTTAAATGTTGACGATCTTGTGTGAACTAAATAGGAAACAAGACAGTGGCGAAGCTGGCGAATGGGAATGGAGCACTGGTCTTTGGACAGCGCACACCGACCGTAAGGGATTGCGAACAACTCAAGATGCTCGATTTTATTCCATTTCTAGTCCATTGGAGAAACCATTTGATAACAGCGGCAATACTTTAGTATTTCAATTCAAAGCCAAACATGAACAAAAAATTGACTGTGGAGGTGTGTTTTAAATTAAGCCAACAACAAAAAAATACACATCACATAAACTATGGTGTGCGCAAATGCGCAAAAAATTTTTTGTTGCGAGAACAAATTGATAAAAAACAATTTTGTTTAATAAATGTGCAGGAGGGTATGTAAAACTGTTACCGCCTGATGCTGATGTTAAAAATTTGAATGGTGATACTTCGTATACAATAATGTTCGGACCTGACATATGCGGCTATTCAACAAAGAAGGTGCACACGATCTTCAATCACAATGGTGAAAACTTGTTGAAAAAATCAGATGTGTCATGCCCTGATGATGAATTGACGCACACATACACACTGATTGTGAACGGTGATGACACATATGAAATCCGCGTTGACGGTGAGAAAAAAGACAGTGGCAAATTGAAAGAAGGATGGGACTTTGAAAAACCAAAAACTATTCCTGATCCCAAAGTTTTGTTTGCTTGTTTTTTAAAAATTGAACTATTTTTTTATTATACGTTTTTTTATTTTGTTCAGGCCAAGAAACCATCCGACTGGGTTGATAATGAATTTATTGATGATCCTAATGATATTAAACCTTCGGACTGGGATGATGAACCAGAAAAAATCTCAGACCCTGATGCCACGAAACCAGCAGATTGGGATGATGAAGAAGACGGACAATGGGAGGCTCCTTTGATTGACAATCCAAAATACAAAGGAGAATGGAAACCAAAACAAATTAAGAACCCTGCCTACAAAGGCCCTTGGGTTCATCCTGAAATTCCTAACCCTGATTATGTTGAACACAAGAATGTTCACAAACGTGGATCTATTGGACATGTTGGCATTGAAATCTGGCAAGTCAAATCTGGAACACTCTTTAGTGACTTTATTTTGACTGACAGTATTGAAGAAGCTGAAGCATTTGCAAAGGAAAGAAGCATTAAGAAAGACGATGAGGAAAAAGCCAAAAAAACCTATGACGAAGCTAACAAAGGAGTTAAGTTTTTATCGATTTTTTATGGTTTTTTTTATAATTGTAAAAATCTGTTTGGTTTGTGATTGTACAGAAAGAGGATGAAGAAACACCAACCGGTGGCGATTTTGAAGATGAAGAACATCACGATGAATTATAAACTTAGGATATCAAACCAAATAAATTGTTGCTTTTTCGTTTTTTTTTTTTGGAAAGTATTGGAAAAATCAAAAACAGATAATTCACAAGAAAATGACAGTAATTTTCAAAAAGGTGGTGTGTGGTTACTCTGGGTGAGATGCGATTTATCTGTTTTGCTTGTTTTTTCTCCAAAAAAAGAAACAAATTCATCACATTTGAAGTCTTATTGATCTCATTTCACTCAGCACTTATTTTCCAAAGTGAGAGCAGTCAAGAAAGGTGATGAAAAAGGCTTGTGTTAACAAACATGCACAATGTGTCACTTGTGCGTTGGTGGCCCTATAAAATAAGTTTTCAAATTCGATAAAATGACTTTTACATTTTAATTTTAATAAAAGTGGTGATATGGACCCGAGAGCTACTGAAAAAAACGAGCCCCCAAAATCAATAAAACTTGAAGCTGCGTATCCTTGCAAACTTGTACAATTTTTTTACTTTTTTCCCTCTTCCTTTTTGTTTTTTTCTCGTCTAAACGTGAGGAAGAAATAATTTGAGTTAAAAAACTTGGAGGATGCCTTTCTCTGGAGTAACATCAGTGATCCGCTTACGAAGTAGCAAAGAAGACGAAGAAGAAAAAGAAGAAAAAAGAAAAAGAAGTAGAGCAATCAGAAAAGAAGAGAAAATCAAAGTTACTAAATATCAAGACAAATCGAACATTAGAAATCGATGAAGAGAATAAAAGTATAAAGGTGTCAGCAAAATTGAGTCTAAAAAGTAATCATAAATATATATTTGACAAAATGTTTACGGAAAAAAGAAGTCAAGAAGAGATATGGGATGAAATGGGAGGATTTGAATTATGCCAAGAAATGGTAAATCATGGAACGAATCTAACATGTATTACGTATGGACCCAAGAGAACAGGTTAATGTGTACATGTGTGTATAGTGTTACATTTGTGTCAGCAAAGCGAAAAAAGAAACAAATCAAATAAATAAACATAAAACAAAAAAAAAAAAAGGAAAATCGTATACAGTGTGGGGAAATGGGAAAGACAATATATCGGAGATGGGATTATTTCCGCGATTGGTGAGTAACTTAATTCAAATGAAAATTGAGCAAAGAACAGAGATGACATACCATGTATATGTGTCGAAATATAACTTGATTCGAACGTCGAATGGCGAGCAGAAAAGAGTGTCATTGTTGCAAGAGCGAAGCAGTGACTACGACTATCGTGTACCAGACATTGTCGAGCTAACAAATTTGTCAGAGCTGATGCTATTGGACAAGCACATAGAATCAAATGAAGAATATATCGATCCCAATGCAACAGTATTATGTACCGTGAGTCAAGTCTGTGTGACGCATTCGCAACTTGAGATCCATCACCAACAAACCCACGCGATGTTGAATATCAATTACGCAACATTTGTGGAGTGGATTGGGAATGATGAAGAAGACGACAATGATCAAGACGATCCCAATGAGCATAAAAACGAAAAAGAAAAAGAACAATAAAAAACATGAATTTGTTTAACTATTTGGAGGAATGTAGCAAACATCATCATGAACATGAACATGATAATAGCACAGACTTGGTTTATAAATTATTTCAAGAAATTTTGTATCATCGACAAATGCTAAAAGTTTGGATGATTTGCTGTGGATTTCAAAATCCATATCAATCTCATATTCTCCCACACGATTTTGATCAGTGGATGTCGGACTTGCAAATGAGTGGCAAGTGGAAGCACCTTTTTCCAATCGACGTCGCTGTCAATTCCAAATCCCCTTCCTTCGCTTCTTCGATGTTTGTTATCCCTTACGAACGGCTCTTCCTTCAAGTGCTCGAGCTGCAAGCCAAAGAAAAGCTTTGGGAGGCCAAAGACGACAAACACCACTTTCATCAACAACTTACCGCGCTCCAGCAAGAAGTCGACTCCTTGAAACTGTCGCTCAAGCAATTGGGACTTGAAGTTTCTCAAAAGAAATTGAGGCGAGAAGGGGAGTCCATTAAATACAACTAAGGGAAAGAGAGAAAGGAGGGAACATTACATTTTTGCTTTTTTTTTCTTCTTCCTCCCTTCTTGCACTATATACACACACTCCTTCTTCTTTCTTTTTATGCTCATTGGAGCTTATATGTCAGTACATACATAAGTATATACTCATGCATGCATACGTAGATGTACATATACATACACATATACAATATGCTGTTTTGTTTGAAATTGTTTAGAAAGAGTCGCTGTTAAATGAAAACAGTGATTTGCTGGATCAATTACAAAACGAAATGGACCGCAACGAACAAGGGTTTTTGAAGCAAAAGAAAATCGAGCAGCAAAATGAGATGCTTCAAAATTTGAACGTGGAGTTGCGGATACAAATGAACAGCATGCAGGAAATGCTGGAGGCGAGCAATGATCTGCCCAAACGCAAAGACAAGGAGGCACTGTTGCTGAAGGAGCTATTGGCCAACAATCAAAACCTGCACGACCAAATCGCGTCATATCAGCAAATAAACGCGAAGTTCGAGCAAGCAAACAACAACCAGCAAGTCAAGTATGAAGAAGCGCAGAAGCAAATTGCGGACTTGAAGACAACATTGCAACGCTATCATCAGCATCAACAACAGCAACAACAGCAACAACAACAACAACATCAACACTTGCATCCACATCAACAACGACATAGTCGCAACAATAGCGAACACGACGAAAATGATGAAAACAAGAGTGACGCAAGTGGCAATACGAATGGCAATGGAAACGAAGAGAGCAAAGAAGACACCGGACATAACACCCGCGAACATCCTTCTCGCAATCGCCTTTTCGCAAGACAAAGTCAGGGTCACGTGAATATCATCAGTACTATTGCCCAAGGCCCTGCTAATCACAGTAGCAAAAAGCATGCGAAACTGTACGCATTGATGAGTGACGTGACGCTACACAGCACCTTGCAACGCGTCGTGCAAGAGATGCACGTGGGTCGGCACGACTTGTACGAGATGAGCAAGATTGCAGGAGGGACCCACAAAAGGGTACATCACGGGCGATTGGATATCGAAGTCACCGACATTTTGCAGACCGAGATGCAACAAAAAGAAGGCGAACTTGAGCGATGGCTGAGTGCGAGCAAAAAACGTGATCGAATTGGACCCAAATCCAATTCCAAGCCCGTTGATACCGGCTTGCATGTTAAACAGGATCACTCATTGTTGCGTCATCCGAAACTTGCCAAAGATGATGCCATTGGCCATGCCGTTGCTTCTTCTCCGTCTTTCCCGACCAAGCCTTTGCCCTCAGATCTTAAAGATGTTGAACATGATCACGACGCCTTGTCTCATTCCAATACCAATGTCAATGTCAATGCTAATGTTAATGTTAATGCTAATGCCAATGCTAATGCCAATGCTAATGCCAATGCTAATGCCAATGCTAATGCCAATGCTAATGCCAATGCCAATGCCAATGGTAAAACAAAGTCAATTTTGGGATTGTGGTTTAAGGCGCAACAACAATTAATGCAAGGCCAATTGCCGACGATTTGCAAAAAACATCACATGCGGCTGAACAAACTGGACGAATTCTTGCATCATTTCCCTCCTCAACACGACAATGCGGCCTCGCAGCAACCCAACCACGTGCCTCTTTTCCAAATGATGAAAATGGGCAGCGCTCGACATGGCTTCGACAAATATCAACCCAAAATTGAAGACATTGAAGGCGTGGCTTTGCACTATGTTCGTATTTCCAACAAAGGAGAGAAAGTGAAAGGGGAGGGAGTACTTGGCATATATGGTACGTGTGTTTATTACGTCATACACATTACATGCATCAAAATACAAAAAGGGAGACGTAAGCGAAAACGAAGACGATGACGACGACAATGACAACGACAACGACAACGATGACGAAGATAATGACGACAATGCAGGAGGTGCACAGAACACATTAGCGTCGTACGGAGAGAAGGAGGAATCGGAAGAAGCAAATGACGCTGATGCGCATTCCCAACACAATAGCGGTCATGACAGCGAATCCGAGAAGGAACAGCAAGAAAAAGAAGAAGAAAAGAAGAGAAAGAGAAAAAAGAAAAGGAAAAAGAAAAAGAAGAGGACACAGATGAAGACGAAGAGAAGGAAGAGGAGAAAAGGGCAAGTATGAATGACTCAATACCAACAAGATATAAAAAGCTTCGAAATCACACAAATGCAAAAAAATATCAGCGCAATTCGGGCCCGACCAGACTGCATACATTTGAGGAATTGAACCACAAACAAGACATGGACGATGGCCATTCCTCGAAAAAAGCAGGCAAAGAATTGGAGGCGGTTGCATCCAAGAGACAAAATCAGCGTTCGCAAACCGTGCATTCTATGGATTTGAACGAATTGGCGGAGAACGAATTAGTGGATAACGAATTGGACATTGAAGCAGACGGCCAATCCGGCGCGAGTGGCAATAATCCTTTTACGCGTGCATTTGAATCCCATGGACAAAAAGGACAGCGCAATTCCTCACGAAGGAAAGCGCCTCCACCGCCTCTGAAACATATCAAAAGTGCTTCATTGTCCACTCCTTCTGATCCAGATTCAAAAAAAGCGAGGGAAACGCCGCCTCCACCTCCGCCTCTATCGGCTCCATCTTCGTCTCATCCTCCGACTGGGACGTTCCCAGAAACAGCAAAGCCAACCACTACTGCTACAACGGAGCCAGCACAAGCTTTGGTGTCACTCGCCTCCTCTTCGAGATCCACCAATAAACATCCGAACCTCCAAAAAAGAGTAAAGACTCCAGAGTCGAAAACATCAACTCCCAATAAAGGCCATGCCAAAGGGACGACCAATCGCGTGCGTCAATCGCAAAAACAAGAACAGCAGAAACAACAAGACGAAGAACAACCGGAGCCGTCCATTGATTTTGACGCTTTGAATACCATCTCTGTCATGCGTTTGAATGAAAGTGACAATGCACAAGGTGCTAACACGAAGCAATCCATTGCAAATGTCAATGCCAATATAACCACGAGCACAAACGCGAGCACAAGTGCAAATACAAGGGTAAATGCACGAGCGTCGATGTCGGCAGTACCGATAAACACAACCAAAGCACGAAATGCAAACAATGATAATAATGGCGGCGCGCTGAAACCAAAACCGTTTATGCCAAATGCAAGTGATACAACGCGTCGAGGAACAAGTACGCGTGCAATTGCCGCTGCGGGTGCAACTGCGACAAATGTAAAGAGACAACAAAAAGATGCTCCAAATGCTGGTGTGTTAGGCTCGAGTACAAAGTTGGAAATGCCGTTCATATCATTCAGTGACTGGAGTGAACAGGCATGTTTGGAAAAAAAAATAAAGGCGCAGTTGTGCTGGGGTCGGGCCAATCGGGAACCGGTGCTAAAATTACGGATTGACAATATCGCACCAATCCCAATCCGACGTGTGAAAGTACAACTTGGCCGCAACTTTGTTGGAATTTTACCTCGACTAAGCTCGATCCGCTTGCCACAAAACATAATTGAACCCAATTCGAGTGAAGATGTTGTCGTTCCGTTGATTCTTAAACAAAAGCATACACGGCTGACCTTTCCACAAAAACCAAAGAGTGGTGCTAATGTTCAAAAAGATTTCAAAACAAATGCCCAGAATGACGATGAAACAGACGATAATGACGTAGATCAGTCCCCTTTTTTAATCACTGTGACTGTCACGACTAATTTGGGAGACATCTCAATAAACGATGAGTCTTTTCCTATTTCGGTATTGTTTACAGAGAATCCACACATGAGCAGCTCTGAATTCATTGAAAAGTGGAACAATACATCCGAACGAGACACCATCCAATACACATGGGATCAAGTTTCTCACGAGTGGAACGAAATTGGTCGCCAATTGCAGTCCAATAACATTGCCTCTGTTTTTGAAAAAAACCAACAGCAAAAAGATGTTACTGTCTGTTATATTTGTCATTTTTTAGATACACAAGTGTTACTTGAACTATCTCGAGAAGCTAATGGAAAGCTGACTCTGGTTGTCAAATCTAAAGATTTGTGGAAGTCCAAGCTAGTGGTGCAATTTTGTAGGAATTTTTTGGACTGAAACCAAAAAATTAATGAATCAAGGCAAATAACATAAACTCAAGCATTTGATTATCCCTTTTTTTTTCATCCCAATTGGCACATATAATTGTTTCTTTTGTTTGTTTTTTTTTCCGTCAAAGGACGTAAATTTTAAGCACTGTTTATGGCCGAGGCACAACATTATTATAACAATATTTGATTTTTTATTTTGAGTATGAAGAGGGAACACGGAAGTTTGTGATTTGTTGTATAGCGATGAAATATTTGGTGTCCTTTTTGTATTTTAGACACACGATATGTTATAAATGTTGAGAGAATGTTACACAAAAAAAGCATTATTTTTTGTGAATGATTTGATTTCATCTTTGTATCTTAAAGCTTGATATCGTTTTTGTTGCTTCAATAAAGGTCTTTGCAATTTTTTTGGATATGAAGTGTAAAACTTGAAATCTGACATCAAGTCAAAACAGCACAATAGCCAAGCCCATAGCCATTAAACGTCTCAATCAACAAACTACATTGTTGTGTTTAAGGTTTTTTTCTTTGTGAATTTTTGAACTTTACAAAACTGGCCAGCAATTTGTCAGTATTTGGCATCAAACAAAACTAAAACAAAACCATACACAAACACGGGTCGAAGAGGTCCACAAGGCAAAAAAAATTAAACACAATTTTAAAACACAAATTCAAAACAAAAAAACATAAAGAGTGTCTACCACATTGCCTGAACGTAGTTTTATTATAATTGTTCTAAATAAGAACAGCAGTGGCTGACCATAAATATTTATAAAATGCCTTTTTTTTCCTTGTGATCTCCTTGTCTAACAAAGGCCAGTTTTTGTGTGAAATTTTATTGTTGTGAATGTGTTTGTTGGTTTGGGAAAAAATGTCGTTGGTTGAGAGGAAAGTGACTCTTTTCTCCTGGCCACAAACAAACAAAAACAAACAATGAACAGTGGCTTCACACAAAATCATTGACTTTTCATGGTGTCCATGAATGACCCCCACAAATGAATATGAGTTTCGATAATATTAGTAGTATTCGCATCATAATCAGCGAACTCTTTAGACATTTTAGAACTAGAAGAATGTGTGTGATCAGTTTGTGCGTTTTTTTGGATTGCAGTTTGTGGAATACGAATGAAATTTTTGACATTTTCTAAGCTTTGTTGAGCTCGTTTCATTTGCTCCATCAAATAATTGTAATGAATTGCATTTTCTTTTTTATCATTCTCAATTTGTTTTTGTTTTTCTATTTTCTTTTCTTTTTCTTTGTCAGAAACAATGAGTTCAGAACATTGACACCCACGGTCTACCATTCCAACAATAGATTTGCTCATAAATGATTTATAATTATCGGTGTTTACTCCAACACTAACATGAGGCTGACCTGTTTTACCAATAGCACAGGCACCCTTTCCCATGCTATCATCACTGTCATGACTGGTGGTGTCATCTCCATCTTCATCATCGCTGTCTTCACTGTTGGTGGATTCACTTTCACCTCCACCACTATCCACATTGGAAGGAGCAGGATCAACCTTTGTATTATTGAGTTTTGGCAATTCCGGTTTATCATTATGTTCCAAAGCGATAGCATTGGAATCACCAGATATTTGTTTCAATTCAATATTATATTTGTCATTCATTTCCAAAGAGGAATTGACAAATGAAGTTTTTTCAGCCCAATTTTTTTTAGAATTGGAATGGGAATTGCGATTATCGTTTGCATTTCTATTTTTATTTCCATTTCCATGTCCACTTCCATTATTTAATTTGGTTTGTTCCAATGTTTTTTCAAAACGTTCTTTTTCATTTATTTTGCAATGCGATTTTTTTTTGTGTGTTCCATTTTCATGTGCTTTTTCTTTTTTTCTCTTTTCGCTTTTTTCTTCTTTTGTAAGCACTGGTGAATGTACTGTATTATCTATTTTGTTAGCAACTGATAATTCCATCGAACCTTTGGATACTTGTTCATTCCCATTGCATTTATCACAATCACTTTTTGGAGTTGATCCACTTATCCTTTCTTTGTTTATGTGCGCTCGTTTATTTGTTGGAACCTCAAATTCAACCATATTATTGGCCTTATTAGGTACAGTATTATTGCTGCTGGTATTTTTATTGCCTTTATCATTCCCATTGTCATTACTTTTTAAATCATTTTTATTTCCACTTTTATTCATTTGTGAATAGGGCCTTTTCACGGCATGTCTCATCGGCACGCTGTGAGATATTATCAATTCATTTACATTTGCATTCAAATTTGTGTTGCCTTCACTGGTCCCTTTCTTTTTTTTTTTTTTGAAAAAAATAGATTTCAAAATTTTTTTTATTTGAATGACTTGTTTATGTTATGTGCGTATGTTCAAAAAGGGCGAAATTTGGCGCAAAAGCGCGAAGATTGTTTCACAAATAGGCAAAACAAAACAGAAAAAAAAATCTTTCCCTCCAAAATATACCACAGTGTTTGAAATATTTGGAGTGGAAAGCCCTCGTGTCGTGTGCGCGGGTTGAGAGGGCCAAAGTAAATGATCGCTCTTGTCACAATGAAGCGTATTACTTTGATTGGCTGTTTGTGTGTGAACGACATTTTGTTTAATGTGATTACTCCAATTGTTATTATTATTATTATTGCCAGTGGCATGACGTTGGACATTGTCCGCATGAGGAGACAACAAAGGTGATACATTTGCGTTTGTCCTGATAGGACTACTTGTCACGATTACACAGGGGGTGATTGCGTTTTCATGACTCATCCCAAAGTTGTCAAATTTTTTTTGCTCCACATTGCCTTTATTCCTATTCGAACTTGAAATACACGCCTCTGCCAAACCATTGCCAGGAGACATTACATTCATTGAAGATGCAGTATACGTCATTCCGCTTGTATTATTGTAATTAGTGAGATTCGAATGAAATGTGTGATTGCCACTGCTATTATTTTGATTACCAACATATTCAACAGGCTTTGCTGTCTTTGATATTTGTATTTTGTCTGCATCCATGTTCTCGTTGTTTCTCGTTTCCAAACCATTCATTCCATTTGTCATCGTTGCTGCGGTTACAACATGGCTTGCTGGTACAAATGTGCCCATATTATAAATCGTTTTAGGGGTTGTATTCGAGTCTGAATGAGAGTGGCTGCGGTTCCACGTTTTCAACGGCGGATCCTTCCCATAACGTTGCTGATATGTTGATGAAAACGAAGATGAGCTATTAAGCCTTAAATGCGATGATCGAGATGTCGGATGCTTTGGAATTTGCATTTGTTTTTTTAAAAAAAAATAGGTTTTTTTTTAAATTAAAAATCGACGCTGACCACGCGTCGCCCTTTACTCCCGTTTCTACAGTTTCGAGAGCGTTTGCAATTTTACACCTCTACCTCATTTAGAAAATTTGGTTTCAAATGATCAATTCTGTCTTGATAACAAAAAATAAAATGCAATTGCAAAATGATTGTCAGTTTGTTTGGTGGTTACTTTAAAAATTCAGAAAGTTTAGCTAACCAATATATTCTAAAATGGACCAACTAACGGAAGATGATAACACAACTACCTTAGCAACTCAAGCTGATGTTGAATCTGAAGTTGCTTGTTTGCTCAAGAAGGATATCACAGGATTGTGTCACGACTACATGTCTTGTCACAGTAACGAGGATTATGCTCCCTCTTCCCTTCAAGCGGAGAATGAAAGCGAATCGAATATGGTTGATGGTGACAATGCTCACCTGCCAATATTTAATCCTCATCAGCAGACAACAGCTTCAACAAAGACATCCACAAAAACTGGACTTGCAAATGTAACAATTCAAACCGAAAAGTCTCAATCCAAGGAAAAAAATTCACAACGGAGTAATATTAAGACACCAAGTAGTATTCGACTTGTAACATCGTTTTCATTAGCAGCCAATGTTTTTTTGTTCATTGTCAAAGTCATACTATTTTTATACACTTTTTCTTTGGCCGTGTTGGCATCGTTGGTTGATAGTATCTTAGATTTGTTTACGCAAGTGGTTATGTACTGGGCCGAAAAAGAACTTGCACGTGTATCTGTAAACTATCCAGCTGTTGAGTGACCTTGAACATATGTTTGTATTTTTTTTCATTTAAAGATGCAAGACAGAGAGTGTTGCGATTAAGAGTGCAAAAAAAAAAAGTTTGAAATTGAAAATAGGGTAAAACTCGCCTAGAACCAATATCAATATTTGGAGTAAGTATGATAATGGTAATGTCGTCAGTACTCGTTATACGTGAATCCATAGTAACTCTGATGTCGCATTCGTATGATGTGGTATTTCACTCCCTTATGGTGGGGACACTAACATTTTGCGTTATATTGAAATTGGGCTTGTGGCTTTATTGCAGAAGATTCCAACATTCTCCGATCGCGTGTGCTTTGGCCGAGGATCATATCAATGACGTATGTAGCAATGGTGTGGCAATTATCGCCGTGTCTGTCGCGTCCAATATACATTCAATGGCGTGGTTAGATGCAGTTGGGGGCATTGCCATATCGTTGTACATAATAGTTCGCTGGTTTCAAATTGGAACTATAGAAGTTGAAAAATTGATTGGCAAATGTGCGGATGATTCCAATGTCGAAGAAATTCGCGTCTTGTGCGAAAATCATTCCCATGATGTGATTGTGGACATCATAAGAGTTTATCACATTGGTCGCAATGTGCTTGTTGAAGTTGAAGTTGTCATGAACAAGCATAAAACTCTCGAATATGTCCACGATGTAAGTTTGGAGCTCCAAAAAAAAATTGAATCTTTTCCTTATGTTGAAAGAGCCTTTGTTCACGTGGATTATATGAAAAGAGACTACGATGAACATAAAATTCCTTCTTTGAAGTGAAGTATTCAAGAGCGTTTTGGTCAAATATTTTTTTCCTCTTGAGACATTAGCGATATTTTTTCTTCTAATTCCTTGGTTATCATTTGATTCTTTTTATTTGCACAAAATAATAACTTTAGCTCAGCTTTGAAAATAATAATTGTGTGAAGAACCTGGTTCCAAAAAGTCAGTTTCCGTCTACCCTTTTTTAAGCTTCTTCTTCCTTAAGTAGTATAAATTCGGTGCCATGACCTGTACTGATTGCTCCAAAAATATTGCGATACCAACCACAAAACAAATTAGTATCGTTGGTGAAACATGGTCCGAAGTTGCAAAGTTGGGAACGAACGCCACTGACCTCTTTTACAAGAACTTGTTTGAAAAAAATCCCGATCTTTGCAAAACGCTCTTTAAAAGTTTTTATTTTTATTTTGTTTGTGCACGTCTTTCAGACGTTGTTTGGATTCCGCTCAATTTAATAGACGCTGATTTGACAGTGCAATCAGAAAAATTATTCAAAATGCTTGGTACAGTCGTTGCGTTGTTGACAAAAAAAGATATGCCAGCATTGCTAAAAATACTCAGTTAAAACATTTGTCTCAATTTTGTGTGAATTTTTTACGTTTTTATGGAAGCATTGTATTTTCTCTTTCGAATTTGTACAGAGGAACTGGGTGCCCGACATGTCACTTATGGTGTAAAGGAAATGCATTACCCTTTTGTCGGTAATGCATTATTAGAAACTTTAAAAACGGGTTTAGGTGAAAAATGGACGGAGGAGGTGCAGGAAAGTTGGTTGTCAGCCTGGAAGGTGATCGGTGCTACAATGATCGAGGGCACCAAATTAAAGGCTTGATTCATTATTTATACTGGTTTTCAGGAAATCTATTTTGCAAGTGTTTATTTAAAACTCACAGTGTTTGTGATGAAATCCTTGTTTGCATGTTATCATGAAAAAATTACATGCCTGAAAGGTACAATTTTGTTTGAATGTATCAAAATAACTAATTTTCTTTGTTTGACCCTTTTTCTTCTACTTTGCAAAAATCGGAAAAATGATTCGCAAAACTTCAGGATACGTACTTTTGTACAAATATTTTATTTTTAAGTCGTTGAGTGACATGATTTAGGACAAGAATTGTCTCCCTTACAGCTCACAAAAAAAGAACTAACAAATTACTGAGCAATTACAGATCGTATTGTCCTTAAAAAAATGCATAGTTGAATAAAAGAACAACAATTAAAAACTGGAAAACGGTTGAAAAGGATAATCTTTTTAATTTGCTTCTTGTTGAGTTCTCTTGTTTTATTAATTGTTTTCATAACTCTTAAATCAAAATCATTTGCAGTAAGCAGTAACTATTCAAACGTTGTACTTGTTCTGTTTCTATATTTTGAAACGTTTTTTTACTGTTGATAACAACTCGAAACAACAAATAGATTTGCGAAGACATCGAAACTTGAAATCAAATATCACGATCCAAAATTTAAGAAAAGAGAATCCGTACATAGCTAACGTTCGATTTTGTAGGAAAACAATTTAAAGATAGAACGTTCGATTTGTTGATCAAAGTTAAGTTTTTACATTTTTTTTATGAGTTATCTTTTAAAAAAATTTCGAAATTGCGCTTTTTTAATTTTTTTTGGACAGTTCAGTGAAAACACTGACTTGTAATGATATACGTTGTGTTGTTATACTAATTGCAAATATCGAATCCAACGATAACAAAATTTAGAGCATTTATCATTGTTGTAAAATTGGAAAATATATATGATTTGTAGTTTGTGACAGAGTTTCGTAGAAACAAGTTGCAACAAAACATATTTGACACATATATATTTTTATTTTTTATAATATGCAAATCGGATATCGATGTTGTAGTTGTTTTAAAATAAAAAAATTAAATGTAACAATTTGAAGATATACATAAAAAACAATTTATGAAATAGTGAAAATGTCGAAAAAATTGAATATGCAGCATCAATAAACATCAAAAAGCGATTACTCAAAATAGTACCAAACATCAGCTTATTCATTGTTGTATATGTTAGCATACATAATTATGATCATCAGCAAGACCAACTGCATATCAACAAAAAGCTGCTGAACATACGAATTCATTTTAGAAAAAATATATTTATTGTGCGAGCATTTAGGTAAAATATAAGTAAAACCAGGTGAATCTGGCTACTGGATTCTGCAGTTCAGTCTAAATAAAACACTTCAAATAAGAATATTTTTACGTTCACTATATCAAGACTATTAAAATTAGTGTCAAAATATTACAATGTGTTAGTGTTTTATCAATCATAATTGATACTTAGACAATGTTAGTGTTAGTAGTCTAGTGTAATATTCAACAGAATACTTAGTTACAGTTGTGACAAACCATTTCGTTGTGAAAAATTACTTGTCTTTAATTCGATAAGTTGGATGTTCATCAGTTGAAAGTGTCTACACAAGAAGTTGTTGCTTTATGTGATGAATCTTTTGGAAACGATATTTGGTAAATCGATTCAACTGTTAAAAGTTATACATCATTTAGTTCAGTGATATATCAAAAACTAGAACTTGACAGTAGTCGTTTGAATGTAAATATTGACTCAGCGATGTATTAAACTTCAAACTTACTGCATAGTCCCATTTTGCTTTAACTGTAACAAGAAATTCCCGAAAAAGACATTCTAATTTAATTCGAAAAGCATAATAAAAGCAAATAACACGCTTAAAACTAAAAGATAGAAAAAATTCAAAACATGAAATAAAAAATAAAGCAATATGTAAAGACTCAAGGCTCAGACTAGCGCTAAACTTGCAAACAGATTTAGCACGCCTTATCCAAAAGGACATAGTGCAAATAAAAAAACTCATCTAAAAAAAATATAAATAAATAAAAAAACGAAAGAAATTTTATTGATTAAAAGCATTTGCATTTTTGTTTGATTTTTTTATACTTCAAATGAATAATTGGACTTTCGAAAGTACAGTAGGTTGCAAAGAAAACTGAACGCATAAAACGATATCATATGATTATAATTGATTTTCTCAATGAAAAATCAACATTTATAACTAATTTTTTTTTAAAAAAATATCTACAAATCTTGTAGTTTTTAAATATGAAATTTGTTTTTTAATAACTTTTTTTTTTGTTGGATAAAATTATTTGAAAGAATGGTGATTTCATCCAAC